>JAFMSR010000059.1:0-130131 GCA_022818135.1 Saxidomus purpurata
ATGTTTCTTTCATGTTAAAGATGTAAATAATTTATTGACTATACGTTCACGATATTACGACATAAACATGATTTCAAGAGTTACCTCCCGTTTTTCAGACTGTCTTACGGACATATTCCTGAGTTCAGTACATCCTTCAAATTCTTTCCAGCACACTGAAATTCACGGTGATTGATGTTATGGTATTTTTCGTACACAATTAACGACGAATTAGCGTACACAATTAGGGGAAATGATAGGACGGAGTAGCTGGTAGAGTAGGAGAATATCATTACTGTAGTGCAGAAAGGAAACTACGAAAGAGTTATGCATTAGAAAAATTAGAGACAATACGCAAACATTGAAGAGTAACAGAATAAGAATGGGAGATCTCGTTAATTTGGATAGATCGAATGTTATCAGAGCGACTGCATTCTAGGAAGTTGGAAAACGTGAGTTGTAGTTTCACTATGTCTCTTTGTTTCTCATTAAGATAAATACCAGTCGAGGAGACAGCCAGAAATTCCTAAATGTTATAGTTTGAAAATCGGCCCATGGTGCCAAACGCGATGGGAAGCTTTGCTTACGTAAGAAAGCACAGCTCTAACTTCCTTACCACAGTCAACAGCATCCGTAAAAATGTGTTATAAGTGAGCCAGTTTGTTGACCGTTGAGACACCCAGTACAAAAAAACAAAAATAATATCAAACAGGGAATGCCACGTACCAAAAACGCAGCCTCCCCAAAACGAGCCCCACAGCACCCAGAAGTGCACACCACCAACACACACACACACGCACACACACACACACACAACACACACACAACACATACACACAATCATGTACACACACAAACATACACCACCAACACACACAAGCACACAAAGCAAACACACGAGGACAAAACGAACAATTAACGGAACACAGTGGGGCACCGCCTTGGAACGGTCAGTGGCAAAAACACCACTGGGGAGCTTAAACCGGTTTATGGTGCGCACCCAACCTCACTCTTACCCCCACCATGTTCCAAAGTCACAGGACAGTGTAAATAAAAGTAATCCCTGCTAGGTGAATCTCTAACACACGCAATGGAAACAAAAGGCATAGTATGTAAAACACAAAAATGCTCGTGTATAAATATATAAAAAGCAAACCTTGAGAACCAAACAACGTATGTACTCAATGCATTTGCAGAAGGCAGAGCACCAAGAGAAACACCCTTAAGGGCCCGACGAAACAGGCCAGAGGACAGAAATCAAAACAGTTTCGTCCCAGTGGGATTTAAAAACTGCCCATCACAGAGTCCTCCCCCTCTTCCGTCAGACACAATCAAAGAGGGAAGCATAGCGTCCAACTGTAAACGGGTTGAACACCAAACATGCGGTGTGTCTCAAAACAGTTGGGTCGTAACCTCTTTTAACAAAACGTTTTATAATTTTAGCAAATACAGTTGGAAAATTGCCATGACCCAAAATCTTACGAAGTTTGTAAACCACATCCCCATAAAAATCGGGTTTTGAAATACCTTCTCGCAGAAGAGTCTTTAGATTACTATTGAATTTCAAAACCAAATCAGAATTACGATAGTAAAATTTAGCAAAATATTTACGCAATTTGTAATAACGGTAGCCCTGTTGAAGAAGTTTATTTGTAATATATTGATTACGTTCATTGAAATCCTCAACATGACTACACGCTCTGGCAAACCGAATTAACTGAGAAATGTATACCCCATAAGATGTAGCATGAGGTACATCCCCATCCAAATGGGGGAAATTTACAATATTAAAATTAAAATCAAAACCTGACTGAAGAGGAGTGAGAAGATCATGGTCTCTAATGTGATTGAATGTAATATGCTTGTGTACCCAAGAGTATTTAAGAAGTAGAAAAGCTTTTTTCCACGCACGCACAAACGTCGATGAAGATAGTTACTGCCTGAATAGGTCATATAAGGGATTAGACAACTCTGACTAGAACATCATTAAAACTATATTGTTTATACTATGTAAAAAAACAAAAATAATATCAAACAGGGAATGCCACGTACCAAAAACGCAGCCTCCCCAAAACGAGCCCCACATCACCCAGAAGTGCACACCACCAACACACACACAGCCTTCCCAGTGGAGAGGTTATCCAATGCATCCTTTACTTTAGAAGGTTTTATGAGATCGAGTGAGGTGAAATCATCACCAACATCGGTATAAGTAAGGTCAGGTGCTCCTGGGTCGTCAAAGAGAGTGCGTTTTCGAAACTAGTTATACGGTAGATTTGCTTTGGAGGCCGCTTCTTTGACAATGTTATCATTGTCTTATAGAGGAGGTAATGGTAAATCCGTTACAAAGCAAATTAAAGACTTTAGGCAGGACCACCAAGATTTGAGGGTGATGTAAAAGTACGTCATTTATGTGCCAAAAGTGCAGTGTGTTCAGATTTGGCCCTTTTTACTTCTTCAGCTACATTTTTTCTATTGAGTATGAAATTAGCAAACTCGGTATTGGACCCTTTCCGTATGACTCTTTTTGCCGACGAATCAATCTTTGAATTCGTGTTGTTGGCCGTACGGGATCACTTAATCACCAGAGTCATCTCTACTTAGTATGCATTTCGTACAAGCTTTCAGGATGGATAGTATTTGTGATGTTTTGTGTACATGTGTTTATGCTAATGTGTTTGATATCATTCATGAAGCACTAGACATTATTTCACGAAGAAATCGGTAATTTCCTTTATCAAAGAGCCGTATGTGACGTTTAAAGGTGTGTTGTTTAACTTTTTTTAAGTGAAGTAGGCCAAAGGCAAGGGCAGTGAAATCACTGCGTTTGCTGTAGGCATGAATCTGCAACTCCAGCGTAAAATATTTGGTTTGGATTTGAAGAGTGAATAAGGTCAGTTGTAGATGCAGAGTGTTCGAAAAATGTTGAGTGTTATAAATTAAGACTTTTAATCAACCATTCACATACTATTACATCACAGTGAAAGCTATATATGTTCAACTAGTTTAGTACCTATAACAATAGTTTACCTAAAATTGCCAAAACTATCAACTACTTAATCAAGATACTCATTTATGTAATTTGGCAATAATAAATACCAAAAAGTCACGATTTAATGTATTAAAAGATAAATTCGTTTATTTAATTAATTTAAATATAATAATTTAATTATTCGTTTTTTTAATTCCACTCTGAAAATATAGTCAGACCTAATGAACATTAAAGGTTCTCAATGCCCTGATATCTGTTCAGACCTATATAGTATATACAAAATTACAGATTAAAATCTGAATCACCTTTGCTAATCTTAATGATAAGAACTGCCATAAAAAAGAAGGAATAAAATACTGAGCAACAAAAGAGGCACTAATTACACTAGTTAGAAAATGTGTTTAAGATATCTATACTAATATTTATGAGATTAAGGCTAGCTTGATTAGCAAAAATTATTCAGATGCCTCTTAAATAAGGAGAATTACCATACTTGCATCTAAGACATTTTTATTATAACACAAACATAAAAATCTTCTTTGGAGAATATCAAAGCAGGTTTTATATCGTGGTTGGACATTATAAAAGTTAGCTTATCTTCATCAAGTCAATCCAGAAAACATGCTTGTACAGATTCAGCCTTACTAAACATGCTTTGTCTTATATTAGTGTAAATATGACAATGTGATACATGTAGTTCCAATTCTCGGACAGACTCTATTTTAAAGACTGAGTTCTTCCTTCCTCAACCCGAAAAGGAGCTACTCCACATCTTACCATAGCAAAAACAGATCTGTGATTTATTGGTAGTATCATATTACAGTACTGTTCAACATTAAATTTCTGATTTAAACAAACAATATGCTCGGGGTTTGTTTGATCATAGATTTTATCTACATCTTTTTGTGTTTGTAAACTGCTTTCTAATCAATTGATGGTATCGTCTTATTTAACAAATATCACTGCATTTGTCATAAAAGTATCAGGTATTGACAAAACACCAAATCTGGCATAAATTTTGTTGTTGTACAAATATTACAATCTGCAGATTTTAACCCGAAAACTGCAATGTTAAAATTGAATAATCAGGTAAGTGTTGGTAGTGTATATGTGTGTGTGTACATGATTGTGTGTGTGTGTCGTGTGTGTGTGTGTGTGTGTGTGTGTGTGTGTGTGTGTGTGTGTGTGTGTGTGTGTGTGTGTGTGTGTGTGTGTGTGTGTGTGTGTGTGTGTTGGTGGTGTGCACTTCTGGGTGATGTGGGGCTCGTTTTTGGGGAGGCTGCGTTTTTGGTACGTGGCATTCCCTGTTTGATATTATTTTTGTTTTTTTGTTGTATCATGAACTACTATTTACTAGTTCTAGAGCAGGAATGACTGTGAAATTAAAACATTTATCTAAAAACCCATATGGTGATATGCAATGATCAACTACTAAAAACAAAAATAATATCAAACAGGGAATGCCACATACCAAAAACGCAGCCTATGCCTATGCTTCGAATAATAATCGATATCTAGTGTACTGCCTGTATTTTTTCAATATACGGGGATATACGGGACAGAAATACGGGCTTGTACATGCAAGATATGTAAGGTGTTTCAACCACATATGGACTAGATTTACTTTCCGTACACTGTAGTATATAGTACACTAGTATATGCTAAGCATGCGTAGTGTACGGGAATGGTATTTCAACCATTTACTGGGGAATATGCGGACCTGTATTTTCGTAGAATAAGAGAACTATATATAAACGTATTTACCATATGTAGGGAACAGCAGACAGAAAACACAGAATATAATAAAACTTTATCTACCTTATGAGTTTGTCCTTTTACCATTTTCGAAATGAAAGAAAAAATCTTCCTGTTTAAACGGCTTCATTCAGTGTGCACCTCAAGGAACGCTTGGTTGAACAAAAGACCAAGCGCTCCCTTATTGGCTGCAAAAAAGGCAAGCTAGTCGACATGCAGCATGCGCGTGATATATGCACCACTGTACAGTTTAATCCAGTTTACTCCTGTTTAGTTACATTTCTTTTACATTGTTTTCGTAGGTCGTCAGAAATTAATTTTATGTTTTAGCTATACAAATATAATAAAGTTATACATTTTACCCTAAAACGGATATAACTGTGTATGCTGATTTTCCCGCTCAGTATTTCTACACAGTGTTTAGTCAATAAATATATTTGTTCAGATCACTTCAAGATATTCAGCATTATACATGTATGTGCTAGTATGACAGTAGTTTTAAGTCATATAAATGCCTGGAACATACATATTAATTATGACTGGATGGTTTTAGGACACAAACAATTTTCTTTGTAAGTACTATAAATAATGTCGAGTACCTGATATAAGAGCATTTAGCAGTTCGCGTATTACAGGAGAAATCAAATAAAAACTTTGTTATGTTTCCAGATTTAATGCAACACTTTCAAGACGAAGTGTCACATTTTTGTCAGAGTTATTTCAAGAACACAAATGTTACTTATTTCTTGTCATGTTTGACACCCTGGCTGCATAGCACATCAAAATTTACGTAATATTACATCACCAAAGATAACAAGAGCGGACCCTGTCAACGACCCTCAAAATGCTGCTTGTACGATCACTTATAATAATTTATTTTTATAAAATCATATGACTGTATTGTGAGATATTTTATATCTTAATTTTTATGTTTCTGGACTTTATGAAGTCACCAGAATCCAAACCATTATATGCAAAACACAACATATTTATTTATAAAATACTTATACGAAACACCGGTACTTTCGACTAAGTATATATACATGTGCATGAAAAAGTGGACCTATTTGGACACTAACGTGCAGTATACTTTTAGGTGCAGGTTCGTGCATTTTAATTTAAGTACATTTATTCTGCCATGTTAAAGTTTTAACAATCTTAAAAAATTCATCACTCTCAGTAGAATAAATTTAAAAACATATTGAATAATCAATACTGAATAATTATCAATTAAAAGTCGGCGGATTTTTTTTATCATCAAATGTAATCTAGGCGTAAAAGGTTTCCTTTGATGATGTTTTTTTGATTTTGATTTTTTTTCCTTTGATGATGTACTATTGCGTAATTATGAATGCAGTATTGTCTTAAGTTAAGCCGCTCTTGTTTTAGGGACCACAATGGAAATAAGAGGAATTATTTCCTCTTTTTTGTGTTATCCCTGGTATTGGTGGACACTACATGGCTCATATATTTATATTTGTCATATATTTATGTCATGTTATATTTCTAATCTGCTTAATAATTATTATTATTATAGCCGACGCGTGTTACATAGTTATATGCCTCTTTATTTCCTTATAATTGTTTACATTTTGTATCTACCATTATGTCCGTAAGGTAACACTTGAAAAAACTGAAAAATGAAAAACTTTGCGGATATTTTCTAAAGATTTTCGTATATGCACATCGCATTTTTACGTAGAGGCTTAGAATAAGCCGAGTAAAAGCAAACATTATGCATGGAATTTCAGAGTTTAAAATGATCCCCTTCTATTTTGTGCTGAAGAAATATTTTTATTGGAATGTATTATTAATCAGTGTTACCCTGTTTCAACTATTCACGCCCATAATGGTCACACAGATAATAATTCAGCAGCATCATATTCTTTCTAATATATGTTATTGTCAATTTTTCAATCAATCTCTTATTTAAAAAGTTCAAGCTGAGAAATCAGTAAAATGTTGTTTTTTTATAACAGATAAATGCCATGTGTGTTTTCCTGCTACAAGTACATTTCTTTAGTAGCAGTTGTTCAAAAAATTCTTTAATTCCCTTATAAACCCTTAACCCTAAAAAATGAACACTGAAATATTTGATACATCTGTACGAATACTTCCAAAAATTTGCGTCCTCCGTTTCAAGTGATTTTACTTGATAACTATGTAAAGAAAATATATTATGTTGTTCCAGTTTTGTTCTTTTGTGTTATGATATTGTCCCGAAATTATCTGTAGAAGTTCCTTTATTTATCTTCATAGTAGCATTTGAGTTTTTTTTTAAGATTGGAAATTATTATCATAATTAAAATAAATTATTTTATTTTTTCGAGAACTTTTCGTCCGCTGCTACTCGGTGCGGTGCAATCTATAGCGGGACTGTATACTCTCCAAAAGCCGGTTCCCGTTTATCTTTACTGGTTCCGAGTTTCATACATTTGACTGAGTATAAATGAAAATACCCTGCAGTTCTCACATACCTGTTTGCATGTGGTTGCTATTTACTTCATGTCTTGCTGATATAACACGTTAGTAGAGGGCGAAAGAATCTTGCTAGCCGGTGTGGTATGTCTTATATTTTTAGTTTTGAACTGTTAAACAACATCTACACATTAAGTGTGCTATTATGCAGCACGTGTACAGGGTGGGGTGGCGTCAAACAACTGTAAGTGAAGGTTTATCGGTATTGCACGTCCTTTTCTGCCAATTTTGCCGGTAGTTATTGCAGCTATTAGCAGAAGCTATGAGATTATGTGACAATTCTTTTAATCAATTTATTAGTAATTAAAATTCTTGAAGACCTACAAAAGTCCCTATGCTTTCGTTCTTGCGAATTGTCGATTAAGAGTCATTTGTTCGAGCTGTGTATATATAATGAAAGAAAAAAGAAACGCAGGTTAAGAAAAAATGCATTATTCTTTTATTCCTCACGGATGCACATTCCACTATTTATATTGAATTGCTACTTCTTTCAATTATGGGTTGGAAGCGGTAGTGTAGAGGTTAAGGTGTCTGCCGCTCATCCCGGAGATTGCGGGTTCGAGCTCCACTGGGGTCACGACCGTACCTTCTAATATGACACCAGTACTGATTTTCCCAGGAAGCGGACTCGAGAGTGACTCGATAAGCTTCAAGCTTTCTTCATAATCGAGCTAAAATAAATAAGTATAAATTAAAAAAAAACTTTTAATAATGGTACGGTTAACAGAAGTTCAGAGGGGTCATACATTGATGATTTTTTGGAAATTACCTCATGAAAGATAGATTTTTATACTATTTTAGTTAACGTCTAGTGCATTCCTTTAAATCACCAGGAAGGTTTACCCTGCGTTTATTTTTCCTTTTCAGTATATAACAATTTACTGACATACATATACACTGTTATTTAGTGTGTTGTACAAAGACTATCTTCATAGCTAATTACTTATAAAATATTCACTTATACAAAATTCAAAGAGTAAAATACAATGAATATCTAGGAATATACAAAATAGCAGTACTAACCTGAAACAAGTAGAGAATTATCAAAGATAATTTATTTACATTTGTACTTATAAAGCTATACTAAAAGTATAGATTACATGAGTAGTAAGGGTTGGCAGTGTGGTACCAAAAATGGCAGTATGTTACCCTATGGGAATTTGCATGTTAAACCAGGGTCATGCAAGAGTTATCTTTCTTGCCCTTGGATGATATGGTACCAGGGTATGGGCAGTATGGTACCGTGTATGGAACCGTCGTGATATGGTACCGTGTATGGGCAGTATGAAACCGTGTATAGGAACTCTATGGGGATAGCATGACATCCTATGGTGTCTCCATGGGAATTTCTCAATACACAGGGGTACTAGGACTACTAAACCTATCCTGGTAGGTTCCTATACTAGAATATAAGCCCTCAATGGGTGAAATGTTGTTGTTGTGTCTAACAAAAAAGGAGGAGAAACACGTTTTAGTTTTGATGTCTTTTATTGAATAATTTATTATTAACAAGAACAACGAAATCAAAGCATTGTGAACAAGCATTGAAACAAGCATTATGAACAAACATTGAAACAAGTATTGAAACAAGTCGTTATTAACAAGAACAAGCATTATGAACAAGCATTGAAACAAGCATTATGAACACATTATGACCAATAAATGTCACAATGTAAGACGATCCATTCAAAATGTTTTGTTGTAACTTGTTTTCTGATCAATGGCTGCAAGATGTCTACCACGGCTGTCTCTAGATCCCTTTGAAGTTGGTCCAAATGGTAGTCCAAATGATCCTGTTCATACTTCGTCTTTTTTTTCTCAGGACGGGGTTAAGACACGACTTCCATATAGGCTTTCTCTAGCTTATTCTCATAGTCCTCTTCCATGATGGTAAATCGTATGATTAATAGTCCGTGATCACTTCTCCGATACCGTTGATTTCAATCTGATTGTCGTATTCAGTATACACGAGCACGTTGATCGGGTGATCGAGTGGTGCAGCAAACTGAAGTTCTATGCGTAGGTTCCCCGTTTTTATAGGATGGAGCTGTCCTTCTTCACTCCCTTGATCTGCCGTCAGATCAAATCCCCACAGTGTGTAGCTATTCTTAAACTCGGTCAGCGTGAGGCCCATGGTCCGATTGATACCGAGAGCTCAAAGGGCTTGATGCAGCCCCACGTAGGACCTTAAGCATTCTCCTTCTGCAAAGTTCGGATAGTAAGCTCGGTTGGTTTTACCATCAACGCTGACCTCTATTTTTGACAGTCCAAAATGTTGAAAATCAAGAGGGTTACTGGCGAAGGTTCCGTTCATGAAGGCATTTCTGACCATGCCAATGAATAACCGTTTTGGCAGCTGTCCTTGGAAAAGATGATCTTCAATTTTGGATCTTTGACCTCCAGAGATGGTGAAGGTTTTAGCCTCTACTCGTCGGATGGGGAATCTCATGTTTTGGTCAGCAATCATCTTATTTAGATTATTAGCCACCGCAGGAAGCAGGTCGACAGTGCGAACTTTGAATCCGGCTTGTATAAACTGGATTTTGACAGCTTCTCTACTGATCGTGCAGAACTCTGGGCTGGTCTTATTGAGCTGGAGTCGCATCTCTATACCGTTAGGTAGGTATTTATCTTGTAAGAACAGGTCTAGATGCAATAGTCCAATCAGTTCCAGACATCGGCTTTGATGAATGCCTATTCGTCGTGTGACTAATCCAGCATTACCACCGTTGTTAGCATTGTCCTGTCGTATCCTTCATCCAAAGTTCCATCGGCTTCAAGGGTGTTGTTTTCACGTGAGGTGCATAAGATAGTAGATTCTCCAGGTACGCCCTGTACGGATAGGTGTCTGAGGTATTGCTGACCAGTTTATTGTTCAGATATAGGTCCACACTACTGAACAGACTGTGAAAAAAGTTGTTGACCACGGATGCGTGTTTGTCAGCCCCTAAATCTGCTCCATCGCCTTTGACGATCTTGACCTTTAAGTAGAAGTAGGCCTGATTGAGATCTGTCCACTTTTCAGTTTGTGCCAGAATAATGAATTCAATTGGAGACGTATTGTTCAGCGCTGATATAGGAAAATGTTCTGTCCACTGGCTATCTTGCATGGCTGTCATGGTAGGTGGAACCGATATCACATCAAATTCCGATTTACTACACTCGCAGGAACCGTGTTGCATCATAATGATTATTCAAATGATTATTCAAATGATTAATCAAAAATATCCAGAGCTCGACTATGGTGTGGTTTTTGTCTTGTTGTTTTTTGTCAGCTGCCTCCGTCGACAAGACAACTGCCGAGATAGGCTTATGCGTCTCTTTTTGTGGGTGGCCTAGTGGGCGGCTTGGTGCCTGTCAGCTTGTTGAGCAGCGTGGTACCTAACGATCTGGCAGCTACTTTTCCAACGGAAGTCATGGCTTTCTTGGCCCGAGATTGCAAGACGCGAGCAGGGCTCTCTTATGTCAGGATCATTTCCCCGACGGCTTTCATTCCTTCGTTTTTCAACGCATTCAATGCGGATTTGGCGGCTGGCATTAACAACGGGATCGCCGATTTGGCGGCCGATTTGAACATACTTCCCAGTCCTTGACCATACTGACGCGGTATACCACGATACACAGAATGCATTAAGAAAGGTAGGGTTGACTTTTTTCTAAAGTGCAACTTGACCATTGACTTGCCACTGACGAACTGAACCAGTTGTCCCAAATCGCTTCTTATATTGATACCGATTTCATCAAACTTGGACTTGGCAATGGGGACGTAATGCAGGTTGACAAATTCTTGATGATGGTGGTTGACACGACCTCCTCCTTTTCCTCCTGTGAACGGCACGACTCTTAACAGTGGGGCTTCGATGTCTCCAACGATGGTATATTCGGCCAGATCCGAATAAATAAACAAATGATTGCATCCGACAGTGAGATCCACGGAACGGAAAAGGATCAGGATGTTGCGGGAAGATATCCGATGAGTCGCTGGTTTTTGCTCCTAACTTGAGAGCGAGATTCGGGTGGAAGAGGACTCCAATGTGCGTCTCTTGAATTTTCTCTTTGAATTTCACACGTTGCGTTCCTTTTACTGAGTCGCTTGTTTTTGGCATTTGTTGATCACTTTTGCAAACTCTTTACCTAAACTTGGATCCGTCGTGGTGATATCAAAATGCGCTTCCTGTTCAGTGATGTTCACAATTTGAGAGGGAATGATGAGTTCGACGAGAGCCATTTCCCACTCCTCTTTATTGAGTTCCATAGGTTTCATCAATTTGGTACGAAACTCACTTTGCGTATTGCGAGGAAACAAAAAAACAAAAATAATATCAAACAGGGAATGCCACGTACCAAAAACGCAGCCTCCCCAAAACGAACCCCACAGCACCCAAAAGTGCACACCACCAACACACATACACACACACACGCACACACACACGACACACACACACAATCATGTACACACACACATATACACTACCAACACACACTAGCATACAAAGCAAACACACGAGGACAAAACGAACAATTAAAGGAACACAGTGGGGCACCGCCTTGGAACGGTCAGTGAACTGTCACTGCGCACGGTGATGTAAAACGAATTCATGATTCGAGCGTCTTTGGGGGTTTCACAAACTTCAAACCTGATGTCTGTAGAGGTAGAATGTAACCCAGAGAGCATCTTAACAACACGAGCCACAATTCTTTGTCCGGCGACTGAAAACTCAGATGAAAAATGGCAACACCGATGATAGCATAAATCACAATAATTTGTGAAAAGAAAGTGATTCTGTATTTCGCTGCTCTCGTGCTGCTGTTGTTGTTGTTGTTGTTGTTGACAGTGGTGGTGATGGAGCCTGTGTTCTCTTCCTGCACTTCCACATTACTGAACGTATCCGATGTTTGAGACATGTTTTTATATCAGAGAAGATTCTGGAATCCAGCTGTCAAATTTCTTTGGATAGCCTTCCCAATGTACTTTGACTTCCTTGATTGATTTCTGCCTTCATTCATGGAGCGTCGTCCGAGAACTGATTCAATTTCATAAATGTCCAAGTCTTTTATCGGCTGAATTTCGGGCAGGTAGAAAGAGCCTTCAATACGTTCTCCGGCAAGATCTTTGAGCTGTACTGTAGGTGGTGAGCTGTGACGAAATGTGACTAATTTTAAAGAATTCGGTGGTCCAACTGGGTAGATACCCTTTGTCAAATGTTCGTTTGGTCTTGTTGATACGCACTAAATCTCCAACGCCGACCGAGAGTTTAGCTCTGCGTGTCTTTGATCCATACAGGTGTTGGGTAATCTCCGGCTCCTGTTGTGTCGTGACCGAAGCCGAGGTGGTCTGGATGCTTCGATGGAAACTGTGATTGTAAGCATGCACCAAATTTTGCAACACATCAATGTACCTCCGGGTCTTCTTATGCGTAAAATATTTCCACATCGGTGTTTTCAAGGTGCGTTGAAATCGTTCCACTATACTGGCTTTCGTCTCTGGATTCTCAGTGGTGAAGAAGTGAATGACCTTGAAAGCTTTTATTAAACTCTGTCCTATTTGGTTGTACAGAGGGACTACCCAGGCATATTTTGAAAACACATCAATGACACAGAGTAAATACCGATACTGATCATTGTCTTTCTTGAGTGACTGTAAATAGGCTAAATCCGCTTGCCACTGGTGATCAATGCCTCCCACCACTGATTTTTTTTTCTTGCAAATTTACGACGAATCGGTTTATGCAACGTGTAAGTTTTCTGTCGCTGTAACCAGGACTGGACTTGTTTCAGGGTGATAGATTTGTCCTGTTTTCGAGCTGCTTTGTACAAGGCACCTATCCGTGAAAAAGCAGCTGGATGTTTAACATCATAGTAAATGCGGTGGAGTCGATCCTCCCGTTTCATTTTCATCACCAAGCTTCCCAGTGTGAGGCCAAAGGTGTGGAAAAAACAAAAATAATATCAGGAAGTCATGGTTTTATACCGTTTCTTGACCGTTTGAGGTGGTGTCATCAGTGGGAAGTCTGGTTCATCTGCCTCCCCCCCAATTGTCCTCATTGACGGCAACTGTTTCCCATAAAAATCGTACTTATGTCACATGGTAATTTTCCAAAAATAGCAAAATAGTTTGTACATGAAAGTACCGAAAGTTGATAAATACCCGACAATTAACACCTGTGGACATAAGTATGGACGATAATCCTTATGAGATTTGACACCTCCGTGCCTAATTGGGACGTTAAATGCAACTTTAAACCGGTCAGTATCCATAGAAATGATCTGTCTGCACATAAATGGTCGCCTAATACGAACCAAAGACCGATTATAGGTCGCTTATAACTGGTCGCTGGTCGCGTTAGACAAAAGTCGCTTAATGAAATAGCAAAACAGTGTAAAAATGATCGGGGGGATCCAAAAGCGGTCGCTTAAGACAAAGGTCGCTTAATACACGTGGTCGCATGGACAAGTTCGACTGTAATTAAATTAAACCTGCTCGATCATATGATTTCAGTTATCAAAATAAAACTATAATATCGGCAGTTGAGAACATTAATGGCCATGCTTCTGGTTCAATTAACATATATTCTTTAATTTATGCATGTACAAAATTTCCATATCCTTGATAAAAACTTAATCGCTCTTTAGACTAACTACTATAGGAATCGCTGTTGCCAGACTTTGCATATCCTGATCAATTGCAAAACGTATAGTAATATATTAAGAGTTATACTAACACGAGTGGCCGTGTTTCCTATATAAACATAATAAGGTTGTTTATTATTTTACAATAAAATACAGCACTTTTATCAAACGGCAGATGTGCCAAAAAGGAAGTATATGCTAGACGTATGTACACAAGCCGTCCAATTGCATTTCGTGTTTTCAAGTTACAATGATGTACTGCTACAAGTTGAATATAGACGTGCAAGAAAAAATTGTAATAATAAATACAATGTATGTGCCATCATTTTATCGTTTATTCTAAAATGATTCTTGGTTTTGTCTCTTTATACAAAGAATTGAAAATTATGCTATATTAAACCATAAACAATGCAGGAACCGATATGCTGTAAACATGACGTCATATTGCATCGCATGACATTAAATGAAGGTACGCATAAAAAACGCTTTGCATTTATTCACCTTTTGTAATATCTGGTCATGTTAGAATCAAAATAGCATCCTTCTCAGCATTGTAATAGTCTTACAAACAATGATCTGTCGTACTGATGCGCTGTTAAAAACCACTCAGGCTTTCAGCCTTCGTGGCTAATTACTGTGTATTAGTGCTCCAAATGATTGTTTTTTAAACGATGAACACCGCTGGAACGGATGTTATTTCATAAATAAAATAGTTATTCCTTCAAATGCAAAAAAAAAAAAAAATCACTTGTGCTATGTACTCATTTTTTAAAAATTACTACGCATTTCAACTCCTGACTGTGTTTTATTCAACAACAAATACAGGGACACATTTATTACTTCTTAAATAAAATTTACTTTGAAGTATTCACACTTCCTTCGGCAAAGTCATTCTATTAAATTCTATTAACAATTGTTAACAATTGAATTATATACTGACAGTTATTAGTTACTGTCTGTCATTGCCGTCACAAAAAAAGCACGCAGCTAAGAAATGACAGAGAAATTGCAGCTTTTCGCTTACTTGAAAATACCACAGAATGGGGTGTAACCATACCGGGTAACCATACCGGTATGTATCGAATCTCAAGGAAATTGCAATATACCAGTCTTATCGCGCATCCCTACTCATTGCTCATGTTACAGATGGACTGCCTAACTTGCCATAAGGATACTTCTTCCTTAATTTGGCATTAAAGTGATCAAACCCACGACTCTTGTATTGATGCAAACACGCAATTACTGCCCCATAGCAGCTCTACCATTTAGCTAAAACTAGAATTAAGGCATGTATTACTTTTAACTTTGGATTTTATCTCAAGGCATTTAAACAAAGGCAGTGGTAAGGTAGCCGGATACGGCTTCATAGACTTTGTATAACTCTGTGAAAAATAATCGATCAAGTGGAACATGCCAGTAAATGCTGTGAAATAGGTCCCGAACAAATGAGGGAGAAAAGAATGAATGAACACACCATAGTCAAAGTGGCAACTATAACAATGCCCCACACCCCCACCTCAAGGTAGCATGATAAAATAGAACTATCACTGAAGGTAATGGATACCCCCAAAAACCCCCATCCCTGAACGCCATACTGACACAGTATTCTTAATTACATCACATTTGATGCTTATAATTGGACTATGCACAACGACTGTAGGCATGCTATTTATTTCTTCTGTGTAGCATTATTTTTACCACAGGGTTAAGAAAATCAGAGTGCACAATATTTAATTATCTTAAACACCTGTGACCTTGACGTAGTGACCCAAAACATTGACCAAGTCCAACTAGGCATGGTATTTATTACTTTGTGAAATATCATTAAATTGTGATAAGGGGTTTTGGAGATAGAGTGCAAAATATTTTACTATCAAAAGCCTGTTAATGTGACCTTTGACCTAGTTACCAGAAACATGGACCATGCACATCAAGGCATGGAACGTATCATTTCTGTGAATAATAATTTAATTATAACCAAGAGTTTTTCAGGGATTGCGTTCCATAAGTCTACGGATAGACTGACAGACAGTCAAGCTGAATCCAGTATACCCCCTTACACTTTGTGCAACTGGGGTATAGAAACATTTCCGCAGGTCGAGACATTGGTAAATTGTTTTAATGGTGACTGAATAAAAATTAGCCACTACAATAAACAGTCCTGTTCTTTCAGTTTTTCCTATTTCTTATTTTTGTTTTTCATACACAAGAATATTATGACTGAAAGCTGCAATGAAGATTCATTCTTCAAGAGAACTGAGTTCCATTTGAGTTGCTCATCTGAGCAACCAATAACATTGTTATTAATGTCACTGTAGTACTCTTATTCTGTATTAACCAATACTGTATGTACTGCAGTACTAAATAGTATTCTTTTAAATTGCTAAAGCACTGCATTTCTGTATTGTCCAAATCAATTCAAAATCTCTAAATGCATTAAAAGGTTACAACCTGAAAAAAAATTGAAAAAAGTTCTCATGCGTCCATTTGTTTTCAAAGTGCGACCTAGATATCTGAGCTTGCATTCACCATGCTGTGATTACAATTATATATATAAATTACTAAGGTTATTTCGCGTGCTATATTCTTCATCATCAGCTACTGTTCTAGAGTTTCAATGACTTCTCTTATAAGAACAAGAATTCACAGCTAGCGTAGCATTATCACTTCAGCTTCAACTTGGGATTGCATCTAATATGGATGTTCTCTGGCCAAATGATGTTTCTTGTGAGCTATCAATTTGCTGATTTTACTGTCTTCATCTTCAAAAAATCAATGTACATGAATTCCAAATATGAGTAAACTCAGCAAAGTTCTTCTTTAATGTTAACTGCATGTTGTCAATACATCAAGTGTTCCATTGTCTCACCTCAATTATCAATTCTTTTCATTTGATGCTTTTGTTTTCCTGTTTTGTTTATTCCGTTGAAACTGAAAAATCTACTTTTAAGCATATGATGTCAAGTATCATCACCAAGGTAATATAATGAATAAAAAAAGAACTTCATCTTCTAAACTGATACAGCCATCTGGATCACCTTTCAGTTAACAACTGCAATGATGGACTGTTTTCTGTTGTTTTCATATCTTGGTCTATTGAACTTTCCCCGTCACTGCATGTACATGACGCTTTTTTCTACAATAAATTAAGAAGAAAAATTAGCAATTGCATTTTGATTTAAGTCTTACAACTAATAACTGATATACATACTGAAAATTTACTGACTGAATAGTTAACAGTGCAGGTTATGATCAGACTACATGATTTTGATCCGCACAAGAGGCAGAAGTGTAAGCAAATTGCTAAAACCTAAACTAGATGCCCACGTGCAACATGTCATCCCCGCCAGCTGTCAAAAGGACTAACTCCTTACCAAATAGAGATAGGTCAAAATACACTTTAATATTGGATGTAACATGCATGTTGTACCACATAAAAGTAGTCTTGAGTTTTCTCTACGGCGAGTAATAAAAATGTTACAATATAAGCTATTTATAGTTAAAATAAAGGGAAGTAATTCTAAAAACAAAGGAAGCTCATAGTGGTGAACATTTGTGAAAAGTAACATCAAAATCCTTTCATGCACGAAGAAGAAATGCTCCGGACAGTCATTCTTGAGTTTGACCTTTAACCTCCAAGTGTGACCTTGACCTTAGACCTAGGGACCTGGTTCTTGCACATGACACTAAGTCTCATGGTGGTGAACATTTGTGCCATGTAACATCAAAATCCTTTCATGCATAAAGAAGAAATGCTCCGGACAGTCATTCTTGAGTTTGACCTTTATCCTCTAAGTGTAACCTTGACCTAGGGACCTGGTTCTTGCGCATGACACTCCGTCTCATGATGGTGAACATTTGTGAAAAGTAACATCAAAATCCTTTCATGCATGAAGAAGAAATGCTCCGGACAGTCATTCTTGAGTTTGACCTTTAACCTCTAAGTGTGACCCTGACCTTAGACCTAGGGACCTGGTTCTTGCACATAACACTTAGTCTCATGGTGTTGAACATTTGTGCCAAGGAACATCAAATTCCTTTCATGCATAAAGAAGAAAGGCTCCGGACAGTCATTCTTGAGTTTGACATTTAACCTCTAAGTGTGACCTTGACCTTAGACTTAGGGACCTGGTTCTTGCGCATGACAGTCCATCTCATGATGTTGAACATTTGTGCCAAGTTATTTAATAATCCTTTGATCCATGGATAAGTTACAGCCGAGACAAACTAAACTCAGACAGACGCAAGCTCGCTTACAAGGACACACGCATGCACATACACCGAACCATCATTTGGACACCTATATTGAGCTTTCATACGCGGCTTGGCAAAAATGGTTATGATGTTTAACAAATATGTTGACTCAGGTATCAAAATGTACAGGATTTACAGTAGATTGTCTATGTGGTGTATTAGGATTTGTTAAATGCAAAGTAATTTATTCAAACTTGTAATGTTTGCTTAATGTCAAATATTTTTAAGTAACTCAAAGCCATTTGCAATTTATGATCAAGGAGTATAGTTTAATTGTTTACCACTGCAAAACTGTGTTCTTATGTTAAGGAATAGTTGAATTCTTCTAGGACATTATAAGAATAGTTCTTGAACATTAAATATATGTAACCACAATCATTCTAAACATCTATTCAAAACATCTGTACTTTTTTGAAGTAAAATCTTTTATTTTGTGTGATTTATTGTTAAATGTCTTTATTATTAAACTCCCTTAAATGACAGATGTAATATCACAGGTATATAAACCTTGAGCAGCATTTTATAGATTCAAATCAAAATACTTACTCTGTGTTTAAACTTTGTGTACTTAGTGAAATCCTAGACATTTCTAATTCTTTGAGACTCTTAAACATATCTGGACTTAAATTGCGTGAATGATTGAACTGTTATTTAAATAAAATAAAAGATTGTCATATTTTACATAGTGTCTAACTTGGAACTTATTAAAAGACTTTACCATTTGATATCTGATATTTATTCAAAATTTCCCATAGAACAACACTTCTTCAGTTTAGTTTTTAAACTTCCAAAAATGATTTTCAATCAGAAACTTCCAATTTGAAAAATAATTCTACAATTCCAACTATGGTTCAATCAACTGATTATGAAATACAGCTGTTAAATGCATTTCAATAAAACTGAACAAATGGTGCGAATTTCAAAATAAAAAAGCGTCCCGTTGACCAATAGTTCTTCAGTATAGCCTGAATTTTGAACTTGAATATTGAATTACTATAAGTATAAACTAAACTAATTACAGTAAGATCTTAGTAAATTCATGGTTCAGTGCTCAAAATTGGACTATAAAATTGGAGGCTACGTTTTTGGTACGTGGCATTCCCTGTTTGATATTATTTTTGTTTTTATAGTGTACTTTATGGCCCCTCTGACATATCTTTGTTATGTAATCTTACATAACATACTGATAAGGGAGAAATTGAAGCAAAGGTTTAAGTACTGCCTAAGGCAATAAAACAACTTGAATAGGCTGTGGATTAATGAGGGACCAGCTTCATTTATTAAAACAAGAGGAATTGTTCCAATGAATAATGGATAAACTTTCTGTCCTAAAACAGACCCATATCTACAACTGTTACAGTTCTCATTTGACTTTGAAAGCACTATAAGAAACCAGGTTTCGTGTTTGGGATAAATAGTATGTAATAAAAATAAGAATAACAGCCATGCTAATTAACTACCAATAAAAAAGTTTAGAGTAAATTCAGTAACTCATAATGTATCTTCCCTTAATATTAGAGAAACATGTAAATGATGAGTGTACATTCAGATATTAAAAGTCAGGTCTTGAACCTGATCTCTTTTTGTGAGTTCAGTGCTCGTACAAATAGAAAAGACTGTAGGTCAAATTAGCCACACATTTGTATAATGGTGGTAATGTTCCTTCGAAAAGCAAGAAGTAATATGTAATCAAGATAGGTGACTTTCCACCATGTCCATACGGCATACTCTGTTATTACTTTTCCTGTAATTTATTTACTGTACATGCCACTTTTTTCTACTATTGTTTTAATGAAAATGACAGATATCAGAACTACAGCATTTTGTTGAAAACCCAAGTTCTTTAATAATACCAGACATTAATTTCTGCCTTTCTGATTCAAATGCAGACTATGATAAAAATCTTTCACTTTTAAAATTGTGATCTTTTTCAACAGTGAACACTATTTATTGGCAAATAAGTATTGTTTAATAATCAACATACCATCAAGTCCAAAATGTACAGGGTGACTGCATGTATATTGAATTTAGGGGTTTAAAAGCTGCGGACAACACACAAAGTTAAGGAAACCTAAAGCAATATGCAATAAGACCATCACTTAAATGTAGTAGGGTGAATATTTCAGTCATTTATGGTTTCCCCTTCATGTTGTATATAATACCCTTTAATATGCCCATAAATGATACTGTTTGGTTACTTTGGTTTGTTCCCCATTGGATACCTCTAAGTTTGGTTCCCTAATTGGTACCTCTCAGTTTTATTCTTATCTGATGTTTTTTTGAAGTCTCGTTGTAACGAGACGAGATCTTGAAGTGAGCGAAATTCAAGATCGAGGCGGTTTGTGGAGAAGGCTTTTGAACTTTGCCGGGAAAGGTTGTTCCAATGTTTCAATGGTTGATTACTATTGCTGTTTGTTTGATGCTGTGCATGGTTCTTAAAGGTAACTAGTTGGCTTGCTGAAATGATTTATGATTCTGTAAAGAAGTAATTTAATTTGCTTTTGTAAAGATTCTGAAACGATGTGATTCCATGATGGCAATCTTATACCAAACTCTTTCCAGACCTAATTACTCTCCATTAATTCATCATCTAAACAATTGTAATATTATGCATGTATCTAATAACTTGTTCAATGTTAACAGTAGAAAACACAGCACCAGCACAGGAGAGATTGGTATTATTGTGGAGTGAGTGGTTACTAAGAGTCTTGAAAGGCTTGCAGATTCCATTAAATCTGGTGAGTTTGTTGTTTAAAACTGCAGAGATGATCTTGTACTTTTTTCTTACATTTTTATGTCTTTTAATATTAATTGCTCAAGTGATTTTTGCTAAAGACCACTGTGCTATGATGTAAGCGACAAGACATTCATAAGTATATGTTCATTATAGATGTCGTACAGATTGAATTTGTTGTAAAACCTTAATTCTTATATATGTATTATATTGTATGAGGTTTTTAGTAAATCTGGTTAAATTGTATATTTCAGAGCCATTTGGATTTCTATGCATTTAGTGCATATTGTTATAGACTCTATGGACTATGGAATAGTTTGTGAAACAAACAGAATTATATGTAAAATAAATCAGGAATCTGAACTACGACCTTACCTCCTTATTTCTTACTATATTGTAAACGGAGAAATACCCAGAGGTTACATAAATAAAGACTGTTTCAGAAAATATCAAGTATATCATTGGTACATTAACCTAATACCACTGGCACTGGACACTAAATCAATGGAAAAGTAAAGGACATACAGGCAACTTTGTTTATAACAAACTCATTGGTACCATATCATTATCCAGAGTTTGTTATATCCATATAACATTTTCATAAGAAAAGTAAAATAAAGAAAGAATCTCGGGCAGAGAAAATATATTCCTTATATCCTGATTTCGCTATATCCACAGTCTTACATACAAATTTTACAATAAATCAAATATCATTTCTTAATAAAATATCATAAAAACCAGAATACACAAAATTTAATAAACAGTTTTAAGACAATCATGTGGCACTGATTTCTGTGAATGCTCTTTAAGAAAGGTGTTGATTAATGTTATTTTACATTGAAAGGAACAGTCACCCCAAAAAGTTCCTGTCTGGCCGGTCAGGGAGAGAGGGATAATATGTACATGACGCCATGCAATCCTTCTATAATTGGCTTCCTTCCATCGTTTCGAAAATAAATTTTAGTATAGCATCGCCCCTATTTAAAGGACCAACCATTTCTGACTTATGTAACACCTTCTTAAAGCACATTTACCTGCCGAACTCTATACTTTAACACCAGACACTGGTCAGTCAGGACTATGCATACGTTAACCATTATTTAACTAGCTGTCGGTTCAGCAACCGGCCAATCAGATCTAACCACTGCTGGGATTCAAAACTTTGACCCTCACCCTACTCCCAAGGCAGATGCCACTATACCAAAAGTGACAGTATGTATGCATTGGCAAAGTGGGCGGGGAGGGGCGGGTTAGAGAACCAGACCCTTTTATTCGATCATGTGGGAACAATTGAAATTGCAAGTGAAAATCTATCAGAAACTTTTCACCCATCTGCTTTCATAAATACAAAAATACATGGTTATTTCATTGTCCATATATACCAACAAAAATGCTTTAAATTTGCATTTGTGCATATAAATGTTTCTCTTCCTCAGTAACCAACACGCCAGTTTGAGACCCCAGAAAGAAATGCCTGGCAGTGACCGTCAATTTTTATAACATCCTTAATATTGTATAAACATGTTGCAGTTTTGTTGATGAAGGCTTTTTTGTCATGTAAGTACTTATGTCGCTTAAAGGGGCACTCCCTACATCTAGCAGATTAAATTCTCAAAACAAAGATAATGTGTTCAATGAACACAAAATGATAAATAAATACAATTTCAAAAAAGAACCTATGGCAAAAAATACCTCATTTTGCCCCAATTAATCAGGTAAGGTGACTCCTCGGCTGTCATCGCTGGTCTCTATGCATCTATAACTTTGAATAATTATAACAACCAAGAAGTTGACGATCTTCCATTACCTTGAAACTAGATTGTTTTTATAATAGTTCTATGTTTTCAAAAGTATGACATCACGGCAAAGCCGAGAATAGGTAAAACTGCAAAAATTATCAGTACCCGGATGTGCGAGCTGAGAATTATTTTTATGAAAATTACAGGAAATCGTACATGCACAACTTAAGGACTACGCACGACTTTAGAACAACAAATCACAGTACCAGTAGTGGCAGTACCATGAGTACTGTACAGGGATACAATTGTTTATGAACTGTTTACTAAAAGTCTATTAAAACCTGACATTTTACCATATATCTGACGGTCTGATCATAAGGTATGGATATGTAGGTTATATCCCTTACCCGAAAAGACAACAAGAAAATTTGTAAATGTATTATGTTTATATCATTATGCCTAAATGTTTTATCAATGTTTCACGCCCATTATAAGACAAACTGAGTTAGCATTCTACTGATTCTGTAACAGCAGCATGTGACCACTGGAAATATACTGTCAGATACTGTAGCGTGGTGTCGATTTTCGTGTTTTCCTCGTGATGAACCCTTGTCCATAACAGTATGTCAGATACCACATTATAATTTTCAGCTCTGCATTGTGTAACAGCATTTTCCTGAAGTTGAATTTTTCATACCAGTACTGGTTGAAGTCCTACATCCGGACGATATTTAAACATATTTTACGATAACTCTGGTCATTTTTGTATCTAGCAATCAAAATTTTAACGGAAGTAAGTTAGGTTCTTCTCCCAAAAGAAAACTTCTAGGAAAATATCATTTATATATTTTTGAGGCCAGGTAGTGAGGTCACCAAATCGTTTAATTATATTGCCCAACTGTACCATGTTTCCGGACAGCATTTTTAAATAGATTTTATTTTTTGTGATGTTAGCTTTTGAATTGTGTAAAATGTTTCAATCATTTGACACATAAATGAAATTTCATGAAAAAAAGTTAAACTTATGATTTTTATTTGCCGGGCCTCACAGAAATATTGGGCATGCACAGTATGTCATTTTCAATTTCCTCTTGACAATGTGAACATGCTTTCAGTGACTAACAAAATAGTGAGATTTCTTGATCAAATTATTAATAGTTACATTATACTGTCGTTTTTGCACTTTGATGATTGAAATCAAGTGTCTGTTTGATCAACAATATATGACTGTAAATATTAATTAGGAAATAATCTATGACTTTGAGTGCTTTATCGGAATTGAAGCATTCCCCCCCGAGGCGATGTGTCTGGCGGAATAATTCACTAGGACAAAGCCATAAATTATTTTGATTCTTATTATCTTATAAGCCGAAATGTTTTAAAATGATCGTAACTACTATGGACCTTTTTTCAGTTCGGCAGTAATGTGTAAAATTGCATACATAGTGGCTGTTGGAATTCACTCATCTATACAGGCAACCACTCAAGATAACACACAAACTATATTATACAAACTTATTTTAGTTTTATCCGAAACTATGCCTACATAAAGCACTCGAATTGACTTATAGAAATAAACCATACAGTAGGCATATTAGAACAATAAATCACGCATTTTCACAAGTGTCCGGTTTGATTGTCGTCAGTGTTTGGTGGTCTCCAACCAGTATAGTAGAAATTATTATTTTCAATGCTTTCCAAATAGTTTGTAAATATAACATGAGCTTAACATCAGTAATAAATGCAAGACACCTACGTATCCGGCTGTAGTGACCATTTTTTTTGTACTCTATGTCTAGAGTGGTGGAACCTTTGCTGGTGGTATCCTTATGCTGGTGGTATCTCCAAAAAAATGTTATTTACAGAAAAACAGATGAAGAAATAATTTTCAAGGTATATTCAGCATTGATAGTCGATGAAATGCTTTTACAGCAAACGTAGTGATAGCCGCGCATGCAGCTCTGTGACCCCACAGCAGCAGATACATTTGTTCTGGATCCATTTCGCTAGAAAAATTCTTAAATATAGACATCAAAATCAACCAGTTAAAGTTAGCATTTTTGATAAAACTTATTCTTTTTTGTATAAAAATATATATTCTATGGAAACTGTCATTTCTTTTAAGTTAATATTTAGGCTCTAAAAACTGTTTTCCACCTGTTGATAGTCAAATATCACATACCACCAACATTGGTTCCCTTCGTGGTTAAATTTCAAGTTTTGACATGTGTCGTGTCAATAGCTCCCAGAACGACATAGTCACCGGACGACGTCACGACACACATCAACATCTTGTTTCAATTTAGCAGGGATAACGTTGTGTTTTCGCTTAGGCAAATCAAAATGGTTAGGATTTCCTGCTTTCTGAACGGCCGATACACAGTTAAACTTCGTTCACTCGAACACGAAATGTCCGGCGATTTTGGTTAAAGGGATCGGTAGATCGAGCGATCGAGGTTTGTCAGCATGGTCAGTCACGGGGGTCGTCATACATCTTTTATCGAAAACACATCGGGAGTTATTGCGCGTACATTGGTACACACATGTAAATGTGCATGTATATTATAAACTTGTAGCTTACCCTTGATTAAAAGACAAATTAAAACTAACAATTTATTTAAGTGTTGTAATGTAAAAGTGATAAATGTTTGTCATTCATTAAATAATTTATTCAATTTTCTGAAAAAAAAAACAAAACTTTAAATTAAAGCCAATTTGCTACTTATATATATATTACTATAAACATCGTGAGCGACTTTCAGTCCGTTTGTACATCATAACCTTTAATTGCAAATTTAACTAGGTGTGAATAACACACGCCAGCGCTTGTGTCTGACAGCTGATCATCAATGCATTGTTTGCTCGATAATTGAGATTATCACCTTTTATTGTTCGAGCCAAAGGATGTACTTTACAATGAAATAGATCTGAAGGGTCCGCGGTACAGGTTCGAGAGATCAAGAGATCGGTGTTGGAGGTTTCGGTGGTGGAACAATATGATTTATATAGAGCTTTTGCCGGGACCGCCGGTCGGGTTCGAGCGATCGGTAGTGTTCGAGCGAATGAAGTTAAACTATACATTCAAAATACCTCGAGCATAGGTTCCGCCACTCTAGGCCCCCCTTTTAAGGTCCTGCTAAACCGATACATACTCAAAAATTATCTCCACAGAAGCACAGGTAGTCGAACCATAGCCACCCACCTTCTATTATCTATATAGGTGGTTCGACCCTCTGTGCACAAACGGAGTCCATATGGACAAGATTTGCAAAATAGTCACCGTTCGTATTCTGTCTCATCTATTTCTAAATTAAACAAAAAAGCATGCACATTTCACCAGCTTTTCCTTGCTTACCAGTAAATACTTTGTAAGATATTGTTTAACACAACCTTCTTGTCGTTGTTGTTCATATCGAGATCCGGCAAAATACCGCAACGAATTAATTACTGAATTTGTTGTTATAATCTACAACCCATCTTGCGAACACATCTTCTTGTGAAAGAAATAATGTACTGGACTGCAGTAAACAAAAACTTGAACGGGACATAGTGTCACATATATCAAAATTGAAATATCCGGGGCCGGGATACTGATAAATTAATCAATGACGGTAGTTTAAACTAGTGCCTCTAAATTGTTTTTTCGCAGTAATTGATCAGGAACGGTCTACGGAACGTATGAATTCCTGCTCTACTGTAGATTATTATTTTATTATTTATATTTATTATTATTATAAAGCAGGTCACAATAACATCGGCACTTAAAGTACATTTCAATGTTATTCTGACAAAGATATGGTTCATTGATTAGTGAAACGACAACAGCCGTGAAAGAAAACGGGCTGGGAATCTTCTGATTGGCTGCTTGTTTGGACACGCCTCTTTACTAGGGTACTGCTTCCATATTTGGAGTGACCCGTTTTTTTAATCTTTTTTACCGGCTGTTCTTTCCATATTTGGAAATGAGCCGTGAAACCGCGGTAAAACGCGGTAAACGCGTGAAATTGACCGCGTTTACTCGGCGTTTTCAACGCGGTAACAACCATGAGGTAAACGGAACAAAAACGTGAGCGCCACTGTAATCACGAAACACTCGCTGTGCTAGAGCTGGAGGTTATACGTTTGCCATGGTTCACCTCCCTAGGATTGGTGAGCGTAACCGTAAGGCACCGTTTTATAGTCTTCCACCACCACACGTTTGGTATACACTGATCGAAAGGTTTTGGTCTGGGTTTCACTGGTCACTTTACGGTCCCGGTGCCGTTTGATGCGAGATGGATACTCCACGACCAACGAATAGTGTTCACGGTCCTGTACACAGTTCACCATGGCGTCAAAATTGACGAGGTTTGCGGTATCGTAATCCAAAGTAATACCTTTGACTTTACATTTGGTGTGTCGCTCTCTGTGTATTCATAGCCATAGTTTTTAGGCCCCAGTCCGACAAACTTGACAATGTGTCCGTTTGGAACCTCATCGGTCCACTGACCTAGACGACTGTCCACAATAGGAATGTTGTACTGTTAAGGAGCGTGAATGTACATACAGCTGTCTGAATCAAAATACAAGACACGCTCGCCCAGGCGTTCTAGCACGGCGTAGAGTTCTAAACGAGCATAGGCTGTCGCATAAGCAAAGGAGGCAACGACCACATTGGAGGAGTTATGAGGTTCAAATCTGTCACTCTGATCCGTGAAATTCACCAAAATGAACTCGTCATGATAAAACATCTCTACATGGTGCACCTTGATCTGAGTTTCAGACAATAACTCATGGTATCGATTCAGGCTTGCGACGTACTCGGTCTTGGGCAGTATATTATTCTGAGCATTCTTTCCCCACAGATAGTTAAGCATGGTTATTGCAAAAGCCCTTTTGCCAGGATTTTTGTGGACCTGTTCCAGTTGTATCCCTTCCGCTTTCCAATACTCTTGCTTGAATGTGGCTTCCCCTGCTGGTGTTTGAACCCTGTTCGGAAAGCCGCTGGCTTCCTGTTTCATTTTTAAGTACTTATCAATGTACTGTTGGTAAACGTCCTTGCTCCATTGGTCCCAGTGCCACCCATGATACACAGCCAAGATCTGGTAGCCTTTGTCAAGTGCCTTTTGTAACTCCACAGAGGTCCATGTGCCTACCAGGGCTCTGTCTGATACGGTATATGTACACACACAGCATTCTTGTTCAGCACAGGTGCGACATAACGTAAACACCATCTTGTGGTTACAATGCAACGGGAGTACAGGCATCCATAGATCTTGGGGTGGTAACACTTTACACTTAATCAAACCACGGTACTTTCGAATAACCTCCACTTGAATGGCTTCTTGGCTGATTAAGTGTGGATGGCCTAGCGGGTACTCTCTGTACTTGTTCACATACGGATACAATGAACAAATGTCCGCATACTTGATCTCTTGATTCGATGTGACCTCATAGTACAGCCGGACTGCATTGGTCCGGCCTCCATACAAGGCTTCTCTGGGTTGAATCTCATCCATGTGCGGATATAGCTGGTCCAGCACAGGTTGGTTAACAGGATCGTTTCTCCAGTACTTGTCAAACTGACATTCCCAAAGTGAAAACACGGTGTATCCTTGTCTTATGAGATTCGTGGTCCTTTGCTCTGTTTTCTGGTAAAGCACTGCCATCGTTTTTAGTGTAAACGGGTTCTCCTCATTTCTGTCTGGGTAACAGTCAGGACATCCGTGAAACAGGCACCCCAAGAATTCAAACACGATGTTACGTTCGGGATCAAACCCATCTACAAAGTAGGGTCCTATTTTCACTTCTCCAACATTGAGGGCATGGCGTATAGAATGACCCCCTTGGATAGCCAGTAACTGAATCCATCGTATGGCTTTGATCGAATACTTGACCGTCGTGGGATAGCCACCATCCGGTATGATCTATAGACTGTTGGAAGGCTTGGGGTTCTTTCGCGAAGCTTTATTGCAGGCTTGAGCCAGTGTGGTCGCTTCGGTGAACGGATCTATCTTATCACTGTCATAAAACAATTGGCGAAACTCCCCGCATCCGCGTCTTAAAATATCCACATCTATCGGCAGTAGGATTCCATTTCTATTTGAAAATCAAAAACATCTTGGCTATGTTCTTCATACCATGCCAGGAAGACCTTCCGCTGCTCAGGTTTCATTCTGCCGAGTTTATAGTACTTCAGTGGTAACATGGATCCCACGTAGTTCTTGAACTCTGCCGTGTTGGCCCAGAAGGGAAACCAGCCTTTTGCCATTTCTGTGAGCCCAAACGTCTTAGGGAAGGCAGATAGCGGCATGCTCAAGTAGCTGAGTGAATCAATGAATCGAATTCCATACACTTTCATCAGTAAGATCTTACTTCCATTCATAATGGTCTCTGGTTTCTCTGTGCCATTGTTCACCACATGTCTTAAAATGAACTGAGCATCATAGCCTTGAGCATTGTGCGCAATGGCGGTCGCACCACGGTGGATGGGGTCAAATAACCATGTGCAGAATTGAACTTAGGTCTGATCCCCGGCATTTGATTACACCAGAGGCAAGGTTCGCAGATCTGTGATGCATAGCACATGCACATATTTGAACAACGGTGGTTTTCCTTGTTCCTATAAAAACAAAAATAATATCAAACAGGGAATGCCACGTACCAAAAACGCAGCCTCCCCAAAACGAGCCCCACAGCACCCTAACCCTATAACCCACATTGCAGTATTCGCAATAATAGCTCACTCCGGGAAAGCCTGTCATGGACACAATGCAGTCAAAATGATTGTGATGGTGTTACACGTGAATCACCTTGCTGTCTCGGGTCATACTCGGAGGTTTGAATAATAATTCACTTCTTGCATGGATGGATCTTGATCACATAGACAGGATACAAACACTCTTGAATGGTCTTGTATTCAATCACACCACATGACTGGTCATATCCGATCGCCACTCGATCCAGTAAGGCTTGAGCTTCTCTCTTCTGTAAGTTTTAGGAAGACTGTCGCATCAGGTTCCATCGTTTTCGCCATTCGGCCGTGCTTTGTTCGCATGACACAACCCCACCACAATCGCTCGAGCTAAACACATACAGTCTTCAGTGTTCTCAATGGTAACGCCACCTCGTTTGAGGCGGGTCATCTGCTGTGTTATTTCACCTGACATGCCTCAATAATGGATCTTAAAATCTTGATTACTCTGCATTACACGTTCACACTCGTCCAGCAATCGGTCCCCTGTGACATTCCCGGCATGATCGAACGGAATGTGAATACCGAAATTTTAACCCTGGATGGTAAAGAGAGACTCGCACTTGATCCCTTGACTGTACCTGGCATTGCTCTTTCAGCGCCTCCACCAGCTCATAAAATAAAATATGTGTGGTCTCAAAAGAACGACTGTATTTCTTAAACATAACATCATACATTTGACTCTGGGTTTTGAACTTTCGAGACTGGCGGCTTGTACAAGGCTCTGCGTTTTTGGTACGTGGCATTCCCTGTTTGATATTATTTTTGTTTTTTTGTTTCTATCTCAAACAAGGGGGGCGGTGTCTTCTTGGACTGTGCTTCAGGCTCAGGCTCTGGCTCAGGCTCTGGCTCAGTTTTGGACTGGTGGCGGTGCTGTTGTTGTTTTTGTTGTTGTTGTTCTTTCCTTTTTCTTGACAGAGTGAGTCTGCTGAATACTCACGTGTAACCCGTGATGCATGGGCCGGCTCTTTCAAGACCCCTCCGGCATAGAAATGCGTGTGTTATGTTATTTCAACTGACATTTTTCCATCATTGATTCAATTAAACGAAAGTTAAGATAAAATCAGTTTACGAGTTTCATGTTTTTGTGTGTGAAGAAACACAATAATATTTCATTAATTACATTTTTAAACAATTTGAAATGAAATTCAATGTGTTCGTATTTTGACCCGTTCGACTTTAAGCTATCGAAGTTTTACTGTACAGCGCGCGAGCTACTCGTTTTCCGAGAAACACATTGCGTAATGACGTCATCACTTCTTTATGCTTTTTTCAAATGTGTAATTAAAACGTTGTTAAAACATTAATGATTAAAGGATAAATCTTGGAGTACACAATGAAAGGTTGGTTCTGTTTCTGTCCGCGAAGGGCATTTGACTTTTTAAACTTTCAAATGTGCTATAATAAGACATGTTCAGGTTGTTGTATTTTCACGTAAACGGAACGGGGTTTAAATCTTGCATGCCGTTTCGACTGACCAACTTCGAGCGACTGAATTTAAAAAACGCTTGTAGATAAAAAAATATCTGTTTCACAAGAGCAACTGTACAGATGCGCATTGAATGCATGTAGGATTTGAATTTTAGCTTGTTTTGAATTCTCCGGGTTCAAGATTAAAAAATATCTAAACAAAAAATAATTCCGTATAGGACAAAAAGTATAAACGTACGCGCATTGAAAACATGCAGAAACGCAATTTAAGCTTTTACGGAGGCCGTGGAGCTTTGTCAAAAACTGGTTCAAAATGCATAAAAACTGCTTAAAAATAGGACATGTGTGGACTCAAAAAGACGACTGTATTTCTAAAAACATAACATTATACACTTTACTCTGGTTTTTGAACTTTTGAGACTGGCGGCTTATAGGTGGCTCTATCTCAAACAAGGGGGGAGGTATCTTCTTGCCTCTTGGACTATGTCTCAGGCCGGGCCTCGGGCTGGGTATCAGGCTCATGCTCTGTCTTTGCCTCTGTCTTCAACTGCTGCTGCCTGGCTGATTGACTGACTGGATGGCTTGGCTGAATGGTTTGGTTAAGTTTGGCTTGTTTGGATGGCTTAGCTGCCTTGGCTTGACTGGCTGGATGGCATAGCTGCCTGGCTGGCTTAGCTGGAAAGCTTGGCTTGGCTGGTCTTGGCTTGGCTGGCGGGCTGGGCTTGGCTGGATAGATTGGCTGGCTGGCCCTGGTCATGGCCTGCTTGGCTGACGGGCTTGACTGGATGGCTTGGCTGCTTGGCTGGGCTTGGCTGGATTGCTTGGTTGGGCTGGCTGGCTTGGCTGGCTGGATGGCATGGCTACCTGGCTGGCATGGCTGACTGGATGGCTTGACTGAATGGTTTGGCTTGGTTCGATGGCTTAGCTGCCTTGGCTGGCTGGTTGGCTTGGCTGGATGTTTTATGGGCTTGGCTACTGGGCGGCTTGGCTTGCGGGCTTGGCTGGATAGCTTGACTGGGCTGGCTTCGCTGCTTGGCTGGGCTTAGCCTGGCTGCTTGGCTTGGCTGGTCTTGGTTTGGCTGCTTGGCCGGCGGGCTTGGCTGGAAATCTTGGCTTGATAGCCTGGTTGGGCTGGCTGTCTGGATGGCTTGGCTGCTTGGCTGACGGGCTTGGCTGGGCTTGGCTGGCTATTGAAGTGGACCGTGTTGGCATAAACGGCTTGTATCTCTTGGAAAATACTAAGCAGTATTTTGTGGCCTTGTCTGCCCTGTTGCTCTTTAAACCGTTGTTTAAACTGCTGGAACCTTTGATATAGTTGTGGCTGTGGCTAGATGGATGGTGTGATCACCGCTGTATAGCCCCTCATCTAAAATCTATGATGTATAATCTTCCGTCTGGAATTTGTGCTGTATAATTCCCCTTTGGCATCTGTGCTGTATAATCCCCCTCTGGAATCGGTGCTGTATAATTCCCTTCTGTGATCTATGCTGTATTATTCCCCTCTGGCACCTGTGCTGTATTTGCAGCTAACGTCAAAAGCTCGGAGAAGTCATTTTTGCATGATGTTGACAGTCTTGAACACTCAAAAATAAAATAAAAATCTAAAAACTCTAAATATAAATAAATTAATATAAAAAAACCAAAACAACCCCACCAAAAAACGCTGTGAACGCCAGAATGAACCTTGAATGTCTCAAACGGTCAAAAAAAAAAAAAATGAATTTATATGAGTCTATCGGATGTGACCCTTTTACATAGTGCACCATGGTAACATGTCAGCCAATGATGACAAAGAAGACTTTGGAGCATGAACCAATCAGCGTAAACCTTATAAAAACCGTGTCCATCGGTAGGTCAATAGTATATGACGTTTTGTAGAAAAAAATAGTGATTATGGGAACCCCCGTTATTTTTTTATATCCATGTTATAAAGAGACCTTAATTTGTTAATTAATAAATGTGATAATTTAAAAGGGGTTTAAACTAGTTTGTGTATGTGTTTTGGACTAAATTTCATATTTTTAAGACAATCACTGACGTTATCGAAGTTTTACTGTACATCGCCCATGCTAGTCATTTTCCGAAAAATTGTAAACGCCATTTTTAGAACTAAACGAATGACGTCATATTTTCCGAAAACAAGCCAAAACCTGTTTTCGAAAATAAATCAGTAGTGCACATGTACGTCTTGAGAATATGTTTTTATATAGGGTTTGTCCTAATCTGTACCATATCACAAATGCAAATCACCCTATAAGGTACCTGACTGTCTTTAGAGACATATATACAGATATAGACGGTACCATAGACGCCCTTCTCGGTACCATATCTAGGCGGTTCCAATACACGGTACCATACTGCCCATATACGGTACCATATCAACCAAGGGCAAGAAAGATAACTCTTGCATAACCCTGGTTTAACATGCAAATTCCCATAGGGTACCGTACTGCCATTTTTGGTACCACACTGCCAATCCTTACTACTTACATGTCTATGTATATAAACACATGATGGCTGAATGCAATGATGCATCTCAGTATTGAGGAATATCGATATACAAAGACATGGGTGAATGGTTAGCACTTGTAAGTAAAGGATGTAGTACAATAGGATAACGGGACTATTGTGTAAATGACAATATAGGAGGACAAGTTATTGAAACTTTAAAATGGTATTAAATCTGGCACTTTTACATTTGAGGTTAACAAGAAAACGAAAACAACAATCAGTATTTATTCATGTTTTAATTGTTTAACGGTTACCCTACGACATTCGTTGCTTAACGATTACAACGGAAACGAAATTCAGTACATCGTCTCGATTGCCCAACCGAGGGATCTGCAGTCAATTTTAGCACATACTCGGCAGGGGTACAATAATAAATGTGTTAGGCAGTCACGCAATTGGTGGAAACATGGAAACCCTAGAACATTGCAGTTTTTAGCAGTTTTTTTACTGTTACAAGTACTTGCTTCGATTCCGAACATTTAAAAAAATACCGGAAGTCGTGCACATAATAGACAATAGTAATTGATATGATTCCGTACACTTTTGAAGAAATGTCAGATGTCATGTGCATTCTTTCTAGAGATGTACATGCAACCTAGTTTTATAACAAACTGTACTATGAGTCTTCTTGAACAGGTATAGTCTGAATTCGACTCATGAGGGACGAGCTTTATATTTTCCTCGGTTTTTACCGTTGTATTACAATAAGCTAAAAGTACATTCACGGCTTAGTGCTCACAATCGGACTATAGTTCCAACGTCTTATACATGCTTGACAATTAACACCCATTCTTCTACTGATGTTTGCACGTGATAGAAACAACCAAATCCATTTGTCAGTTTGAAGTTCGTTTTGAACAAGTTTGGTAAAACAATTATGATAATAATAGTAATAATATTCGAGGGAGTACGCATACTTTCACCTGTCCCTCGATAAGTAATACGTTTTGTAAATTAATCTTGTCACCTAAGTTCAAATTAGACGAGGTAGATTTTACGTTAAAGAAGTGTCATAAAGATAGAATTCATCTTGATAATATCAGCCAAGAGCTTGTGCAATTAACATTTTATGACATATATAATGAAAAATTGCTGCCGAACGAATTTTGGGGGATAAATTTGTCAATTTATTTTGGCTGGAAAATCGACCGGAAGGTAAACAGGCGAAACAATTTTACTTTGTCTACATTTTGGCTTAACCGGTCGTTGGTTCCAGTTTGTTTCTGGGCTGGCAAACCTGCATGGGGATGGACATCTGTGATCAGAAATCTACATTTAGGGTGTTTTACTTCGAGAGGTACCAGTACTTTCGATTGTGTGGACTGGATTGTAGTAGTATTGTTACACAGCTTTGTCCAAGGAATAATATATACAAAGACGTTGAGGTCGATTTCATGTGTACTATAAGCATCAAGGTGAAGAGAATGAAATTATAAATCACTTTTAACTGTAACACAGTTCTGAATACGGAATTTGTTCACAATCACCACAGTAAATGGTAATACTAATAACAACCATTTGTTAACTCATAGACAACAACTCATCATGACATAAGCCAGCGTGACATTAAAGAGTTAACATATCATAACATGGGCTCTGCTATTATACAAGACAGAACACAATCTATTAAGGACCGAGTTACGGTGAACTCTCACATTAACATACTGTGACTCTTTAATTTACAGAATAGCTTTAACTTGTCAGTCTTTACTAACTCTTTTAAAACAGTAGTCTCTGAATTATATTAAATATAACAAAGATCACATTAATTATTAAGTAAACACATAATGGAATAAAACACATAGTTATCAATCAGCAAAGTGGTCATGATTAACAGGTTCAACTGTAATAAAGACTTTGAATCTTAAAAAAAAACAATAGAAAATAGCAACACTTACGGATCTATGGGATCTCTGCCCTAAACACAAAGGTATGACCAAATTGTACTCTACATGGCTCCACACTGGCTTTCGCCGCACTGGCTCACTATGCTATTAAATGCTGTAAACAATGCAATGATTCATGCAAAATGTCTAATTGTAAACAAGGAACGCAGATCAATCTGACTGCTAATTCTCAGATAAAATAAAGGCCAAACTTTACGCATAAACTGCAAATCATCATTTCAGCCATTGCACAATACTTTACTACTATGATACACACCGAAGACAGATGGAAAACTTCCTTCAACAAAACAAAAATTACCACTGAAGAAAGAACGGCAGAATAGCCCGCCAATGTACAAATTTATGTTTTATACACATCACTCATGACGTCACACAAAACTAAGTAAACCCGTGACTGATCATGTGATAACAAAATCGAAGACAAGAAAAGGATAAAAGCAAATCAACACGGTAGTGAACTGTAGAATGTAATAGGAATGGCATAAAAAGCATGTGCCACTAAAAGGGAATTCGGTCAAAAATGACCCTGTTACACAATCATATAGGTTTCCAGTCATAGTGTTGACTGGATAGTAAACGGTTTTACCTTAGTACTTGGAAATTCCTTGCTAGTCTTACTCTATCTTGCTTTGCCTTGTATTGCACTGCTATTGCCTTGCCTTCATTCGTTTCTTGGAGTTACCCATTTGCGAATGGGATTTGCAATTTGACGTTCGATGGACCGATGTTTTCAGTTGCAGCTGTATGATACTCATTGTGGAATGGTTGCTGTAAAGTTTATGTGCACTGCTATTGCTTTGCCTTACACAGCATTTGGTTGGACGTATTGGATTTGCAATTTGACGTTTTATAGTACGATGTTGGCAGTTGCATTTGTATTACTAATATACTCGTTCTGAATTTAAAGTGGTAATTGTCTGTAAACAGTTGCTGGTGTGGCACAATTGCGGATAACATGTCTGTTCTCCTTTTGATCGACGGGATTTCCATTCTACGACTTTACATTGTATGAGCCTGTTTTGTCTCGAGCGGTCGACTTGATCTACCATAAATACTTTAGTGGGTGACTTATATGTGGTTGCACTTACATGGCAGATAAGAAGTATATAGCTTGTAACTTTTGTGTTACGATAAATAAATGAGTATACTGCACGAGATATGTTTCCTTAATTTGAGTAATAAAATAAAGGAAATACATGTAGTGGCGTGACACGCTTCATTGAATTTGCTGAAATCTGCACCGGCATTTTGTCAATGCTGCTTATTACTCAAAGGTATGAAAACGTCCGGTTGACTCGCGAAACCATGTAATAATTCAGTTGTGTTGTCATTAAGTGTATGACACACATATTTTATGGTATATTGTTTACATTTCAAAGTTCCAAGTGCTGTATGATACAGCTACTAGTCTACGCTCTTCTACATAATGTTTTATTATATCAACAGCCATAGAAGTAAATAGCAACCTTCCAATCTACTCCACAAGCAACGAAATAAAGTATATCAGCAATAGAGAGCAAGACCTTATATCCAAGGGGAATAGCTCAAAGTGGAATGTGTCAAGTCGCAATATGTCACATTTTATTACTTTGTACATGCCATGTATAGGTTTATATAAAATTGTCAAAACAATCGCCTTGGTGGTAGTTCATTGTGTAGAAATATATATACAGACACTCTACAGCGCCAGAAAGCAACATCCATGTTTATGTAAAACAACAAAAACTGCTGTACTTGGTGATGACCATAACCATTTAATTCACTGACACATGTTGAAGTAGTTTGAGCAAGAGAAGTCAATAATTTGAGATAAAAAAATACCGTTACACATGTATGATATAATTAATGTATGTGATCAGGTAAAAAATTTGTATTTTTTTATTTTTGAGAGTTTATATACGATTTTTAATGGTTTCAAATTGTTTAATGGATAGGCTGCCGTTAAAACTTTTTGCAACAATTAAAATCTGTATATACCAGTACTATCACAAATGATAAAACTAAAGACCTTATAATAACACACAATGCTCTAAAATGTGATCATTACTGATCGTTTTATTTTTGCGACTATATATACGTTATTTAACAGTCGCAAATTTAAATGACGTTACCAATCAGAAACGACGTTACAAGACTTGATGTGACTTGATAAAGTTACATGTCACAGAGGTAGTGTTTTTCTTTGTAAGCATATGCATAATTATACTATATAATTATAGCTATGTTTCTGTTTAAAACAAACTCTTTAATTCAAATTTTCGGCTATACTGCCTTTTTCAAGAAATTTGTCTGCACTTTCACACTTTACATGTTGACCATCTTTATGACAAGCTTAGAAATTTAAAACAAAATAAAGCGTCAGGAATTAACGTCATTTGCAACAGACGTCCTAACGACATCATTTACACTAGACGTCGAAAAACAGTTATACTTAATATTCCCTGCGGTATATTTGAGAAAAAAATATATATAATTATAGACTAATGTTCAAAAAAACAAAAATAATATCAAACAGGGAATGCCACGTACCAAAAACGCAGCCTCCCCAAAACGAGCCCCACAGCACCCAGAAGTGCACACCACCAACACACACACACACACACACACACACACGCACACGCACACGCACACACAACACACAACACACACACACACACAATCATGTACACACACAAACATACACTACCAACACACACAAACATACAAAGCAAACACACGAGGACAAAACGAACCATTAACGGAACACAGTGGGGCACCGCCTTGGAACGGTCAGTGGCAAAAACACCACTGGGGAGCTTAAACCGGTTTATGGTGCGCACCCAACCTCACTCTTACCCCCACCATGTTCCAAAGTCACAGGACAGTGTAAATAAAAGTAATCCCTGCTAGGTGAATCTCTAACACACGCAATGGAAACAAAAGGCATGGTATGTAAAACACAAAAATGCTCGTGTATAAATATATAAAAAGCAAACCTTGAGAACCAAAAAACGTATGTACTCAATGCATTTGCAGAAGGCAGAGCACCAAGAGAAACACCCTTAAGGGCCCGACGAAACAGGCCAGAGGACAAAAATCAAAACAGTTTCGTCCCAGTGGGATTTAAAAACTGCCCATCACAGAGTCCTCCCCCTCTTCCGTCAGACACAATCAAAGAGGGAAGCATAGCGTCCAACTGTAGACGGGTTGAACACCAAACATGCGGTGTGTCTCAAAACAGTAGGGTCGTAACCTCTTTTAACAAAACGTTTTATAATTTTAGCAAATACAGTTGGAAAATTGCCATGACCCAAAATCTTACGAAGTTGTAAACCACATCCCCATAAAAATCGGGGTTTGAAATACCTTCTCGCAGAAGAGTCTTTAGATTACTATTGAATTTCAAAACCAAATCAGAATTACGATAGTAAAATTTAGCAAAATATTTACGCAATTTGTAATAACGGTAGCCCTGTTGAAGAAGTTTATTTGTAATATATTGATTACGTTCATTGAAATCCTCAACATGACTACACGCTCTGGCAAACCGAATTAACTGAGAAATGTATACCCCATAAGATGTAGCATGAGGTACATCCCCATCCAAATTGGGGAAATTTACAATATTAAAATTAAAATCATCCCTCTTGTCATAAATTTTGGTATGTATAATATTGTTATAAATAGAGAGATGTAAATCTAAAAATGAAGCACCAGTATCCAAATTGTTAGTTTTAATTAACTGGAGTTCCCGGGGATAAATAGTGTCCACCAATTGACCAAAAAACGGGTTATCCATATTAAGAATATCATCCAGATAGCGTGATGTATTATTAAAAGCAGTGATAATGTCTGCCTGCGTATCTGGAGAAAGACTCAACATAAAGTCTCTTTCATAACAATATAAAAACAAATCTGCGACAAGGGGTGCACAATTTGTTCCCATGGGAATACCGATTACTTGTCTGAAAACTGCATTCCCAAACCTTATATAAATGTTGTTCAATAAAAAGGAAAGGGCTTTACAAACTTCGTCACAGGTCCACATAGTATAATGTTTAACAATACAGCTAGTAAAAAAAGCTTTATCGAAATTGCAGGCGAGAAATGTAGCATTCTCCTTGGCAAAAGTCTTTTGAATTAGGGCAGTTAGCTTGTCATTTATCAAATTATGTGGTAAAGTGGTATACAGAGTAGAAAAATCGTATGTACTGACTGAAGTTACTTTGTAATTATTAACTTTAAACTTATCCAGGATTTCGCCAGAATTTTTGATCGACCAAAATAAATGTTTACCAGAGTTTTCGTATACTTTATCACAATATCTTTTCACGTGGGCTTTTATAGCAGTTAGGCAAGATGTTAATAGTTTTGAAATATTTGTAGTGGTACAAGAGCTTGAATTAGCGATGAAACGGGCTTTATATGGTTGTTTATGTAATTTTGGAATCCAGTACATAGTAGGAAGTTTAATATGTTGATCATCTATACGAACTTTCAAATTAGAAACTTCACTGATGTGATCAGTGACCACATTTTGTTCAACGGAAGGACTCAATATATAAGCTTTAGTGCTATTTAGTTCGTTTTGTAAAACATTAATATAATGTAGGCGTCAAATGATGATAATATTGTTGGCCGCCTTGTCTGCTGGAACTAAAAAACAAAAATAATATCAAACAGGGAATGCCACGTACCAAAAACGCAGCCTCCCCAAAACGAGCCCCACAGCACCCAGAAGTGCACACCACCAACACACACACACACACACACACACACACACACACACACACACACACGCACACACACACGACACACACACACAATCATGTACACACACACACATATACACTACCAACACACACTAGCATACAAAGCAAACACACGAGGACAAAACGAACAATTAAAGGAACACAGACATACTTAGAATGAAATTCTTGGATTTCCTTTTTCTGATGTCTTAAAGTAAACTTGGGTTTTGATGGAAGTAGGTGTTCATTTGTTTGGTAAAATTTTATACGAGAATCGACAATGTTAAAAATACTTCGTTTCCAAGACGTTAATGCATTTGGATCAGCATTCTCACGACGACACCATTTAACACAAAAAGTTTCGATAGATTCCGCAATATGACCACGACAAGCATGAAAATCAATAGTAGAAGGAATTCTGTATTTTGGTCCTTTAAAGAATAAATTACGAATACGCTTGTCTTTAATAATATCAAAATTACCAGTGATGACATGACCGGCATCTGAATAGCAAAATTTCGAGTTTTTACATTCGCAGTAAGAAGGGGTATTTGTTTGAACATCTAAGTCGGAAACAATTTTATTGTAATTGAATATAACATTTCTAACAGGTGTTTTATATTTATAACAGATAATAGGAACTTCGGAGTTTCGGAAATACTTAGGCACAGAATCAATGACACGTCTATCACGAAATATACTGGGTACATCGATGAAGCCAATACGTTTATTAATGAAATGAATTTTAAGAAAATGTCCATTATGATCAGATTGAGTGTCAATGTGTGGACGGAGAACGTGTTGTGTATAATTTTGGATAAGATATGACACAGTGTAAAACGGATCTGTTTGAATAACGTACTGGTCCGCTTCCTCGTCTAGTTTTTTAAGAGACTGAATAGATAAAGATGTGAGACGAGAAAGCATTGAATGTCTACCAGAGTTTGAAAGAATTATATCGAGGTCTGCAACAGAAATATTGACTTTTGATTTGCGCTTAATATTACCATTGCGTCTAATTCCATGAGACCTAGATTTACGTTTCCTAATATTTAAAATTGAAAATATATCGATATCAGGGTTTTTAGAGATATTACCTTCTTGATAAATATTATCATTTAAGCCCAACGGAAACGGTGACTTTAAATTTTTAATCCATTTGAATTCTGCTAAATGTCTGGCTTTGATTTTAAAACTAGATGTACAATTTATATCATAGACGATTTGCTCTACTGGCTGAATGGTTACCTGATCAATTGTATGGCCAGATTTACGAAAGTGTTGATATAAAAATGTAGTGAACTTTTTCCGACTTCGCATTTTGTAAGAATGCTCGCGGAAACGAATTTTTAAAGATCGCCCAGTTTGCCCAACATACTGAATACCACAATTGGGTGCGTTTCAAGTCAGTACATAAATCATATGGGACGTATTTCAATCAACGTCAGAGTTAAGTACCACATTAAAAGTTCTGCCGTTAACATTTGAGGTAATTGTAGACCTGTGCGATAAATGATTGCAACAACCGCACATCTTAGCATTGCACTTGTTAATAGAACGGTACCCTCTACATCTCTGCGGAAAATTTGTATGTTTTATTTTATATTTCTTCAGTATAGTAGAAGTTAAAGGTGATAGACGAATACGTAGATTATTTCGAAAAACAGCTGGAGAATTAAAATGAGTACGTGGAATATAAAATGACTGTGCAGAATGTAGCTTTAAAGGAGAAAGGCAGATAGATGGTGTATGTCTTAAAAAAGTACTGTTGTTATTAGGCAGATGTACAGATGATGCAGAGTGTAACCGAAGAGGTGAAAGAATTAATTTCGGAACTATATCAAGTCAATATTATAGTCAATATTATAGTTTTAGTTTTGCTTCTGCGAGAAGGTATTTCAAAACCCGATTTTTATGGGGATGTGGTTTACAAACTTCGTAAGATTTTGGGTCATGGCAATTTTCCAACTGTATTTGCAAAAATTATAAAACGTTTAGTTAAAAGAGGTTACGACCCAACTGTTTTGAGACACACCGCATGTTTGGTGTTCAACCCGTTTACAGTTGGACGCTATGCTTCCCTCTTTGATTGTGTCTGACGGAAGAGGGGGAGGACTCTGTGATGGGCAGTTTTTAAATCCCACTGGGACGAAACTGTTTTGATTTCTGTCCTCTGGCCTGTTTCGTCGGGCCCTTAAGGGTGTTTCTCTTGGTGCTCTGCCTTCTGCAAATGCATTAAGTACATACGTTTTTTGGTTCTCAAGGTTTGCTTTTTATATATTTATACACGAGCATTTTTGTGTTTTACATACCATGCCTTTTGTTTCCATTGCGTGTGTTAGAGATTTGCCTAGCAGGGATTACTTTTATTTACACTGTCCTGTGACTTTGGAACATGGTGGGGGTAAGAGTGAGGTTGGGTGCGCACCATAAACCGGTTTAAGCTCCCCAGTGGTGTTTTTGCCACTGACCGTTCCAAGGCGGTGCCCCACTGTGTTCCGTTAATTGTTCGTTTTGTCCTCGTGTGTTTGCTTTGTATGCTTGTGTGTGTTGGTAGTGTATGTTTGTGTGTGTACATGATTGTGTGTGTTGTGTGTGTGTGTGTGCGTGCGTGCGTGCGTGCGTGCGTGTGTGTGTGTGTGTTGGTGGTGTGCACTTCTGGGTGCTGTGGGGCTCGTTTTGGGGAGGCTGCGTTTTTGGTACGTGGCATTCCCTGTTTGATATTATTTTTGTTTTTGTGAAAAGATGATATGTTTTTTTCACAGGTCCGCAGTACTATATATTGATCTCAATATTAGCAATGATTAGTCTAAAATTATTATGTCGTATATTTTATAGAAATCATGTGTAATTTCGGAACTATATCAAGTCAATATTATAGTCAATATTATAGTTTTAGTTTTGCTGTCTTGTGAAAAGATGATAAGTTTTTTTCACAGGTCCGCAATACTATATATTGATCTCAATATTAGCAATGATTAGTCTAAAATTATTTTGTCGTATATTTTATAGAAATCATGTTGTACAACTCTAAGCAATTAGTGAAAACAACATTTTTATTAAATACTGCACTTATGACAGAAAATTAATGTTTCAAAGATAACTTCATTCGGTACTTTTTTTTCAAAAAACAGATAATTAGTTGAAATACAAAGACCGCTTACATGTATATACACTAAAGGATAAATAGTGTACAAATAATTAACAACCTACTTGAAATTGCATGTCATTATTTTTTAAACGCAAAAGCCAATTAGTATCGAAACAAAAATTCACTAGGTAAGTGTGAGAACTATATCGAACGGTTATGGATTTAAATATAATAATAAAATATAGAAACAAACAATTTATTGCAGTTATTTAAATTTCACTACATGTGAAAACATTGGATAATATGTTAACTATAATTGATAGACTGTTTAGATACGTAGCTTATCGTTGGACCCAGTGTGATAAAATCAATATAGTTCGAGTATTATATAACGATAAATATATGGACAAGCACATGTAGAAAAACATCGATATACCTTCGTTTTAATCAGTGAGAATGAATCTGACACCGGAGAAACAATATTCATTTAAGTACTCGCCAATAAAGTATAAAATGAACGATTGCTCTTTAGCAGCATTAGCTATGAGTGACATGAAAACACCCATAAAAGATACATCAGGGGTAGCGATGTATGCATTTAGGAAACATAGGAGATTATCATATGATTCAATTGCATACATCGACTGATACCTGACATTGCTCAACCGACAATTACAGAAAACATTTTACAGTCAGCAGTTCTCATATTCAAAGGATATAATGCGGATGAACTGAAGTTTGTACTTTATAATGAAATGTCACTTGATAAATTACATGTAACATGCATAGTTAAAACGGATTGCAAATGAATCAAGACGATACATTATGTGTTCATTTTGTTCTAGCTAGATTAAATATTTTATTTTTGAAGTTGGGTTTCTTGTTTGTTCGGCTTGTGCATATCTTGTTCAGTGGTCGGTGACAAGCAATATGTGCTCTCGGCTACATTCGGGCCGCTAGTCTACAGGTGTGATTTCAATTGAAGCAGTTAACGAGATGTTAACAAGAATGTGCTACAGATGGCTGCGTTTTTTTAAATGCAACGACGGCATTTTCGTATCAAGACCGTTATATAACAAACGTCTATGCCAGTGCAGAAGAACGGTGTTTGAATAAAGAGTAGTTTTCTTACTACCCTGGTGTCCAAAACATTCATATTACGGCACTAATAACTCTACCTTCAACAGAAAGAGCTGCTTTACTGTTGGTCTCCATAATAATTGGATCTAAAAATACGCCGTCCTTTACTTCGATATTGTGGCAAGTATCTAACCACTGACGAAATGTTAACTGTGCCGTATATCTCCTGTATATTTTCTATTTTGATATGCTCACGCCGGGGGAACCCGCATATGAAGTGCAACATGCACTTCGGTAAAAATCATATGCGGAGCTTCCGGAACTCCATATGCGGACGAATTTAAAGGAAAAACAAGGCAGGTGATGTTTCATTGTCCATTGTTCATATAATCAAAGAAGAATTGCAAAAAAAATACTCGAATGCTATTCGACCCTAACATAAATTCCACGTCTCTCCATATATGTTGTTTACTTGTAGATTAAGAAATGACAATGAAAACTTTGAACAAAGTATCTGACAAATGTGAAAGAAAGTAGTCAACAATTATGAATGATCATGTTTTTTTTTGTAAATCGTATTTCTGGCGAGGTATGAACGAAGTATATTAGAAAATATGTACAAATTTGCTCTTGGAACCAAAATGATCTAGGAAAGAATTCCTAGGCTAAAATGTAGATGCACTACAAATGCGCAGTGTGCATTCGATATCTGCTACAAGATGTTGTATGGGATTGTTCAAAACTCTTGTGATTCATAAGGCGCTACTTTTTGAGTTATTTTCATCAAAGTTAGAATGATACACTAAAAAGCCGTTTATTGTAGCAAATATCAGTTGTTAAGAAAGGTGTGTTTGATACCGATATTATCAGGAAAATTTCTGTCCACTCCAAAACTGATAACTTTATATGGCTTTACACACATTTATATACATCAGCACATTACGAAATAAAAGTTTATCACCAAAGCTCACTTGACCCCTTCGTGGTGATGTGAGCTCAAATTTATAGGTGTATACTGTGTAGCACAAGTCTCTCACAGCGATCCTGGTGGACCGAGATCAATCATGGGCCAAGCAATTATATTTCAACTTTAAATCCACACGACCATCGCAGTTTGAATAAAATTAAAAGATAGGAATTTCTCCCAAAAGAGTGTGTGTTGGTGGTGTGCACTTCTGGGTGCTGTGGGGCTCGTTTTGGGGAGGCTGCGTTTTTGGTACGTGGCATTCCCTGTTTGATATTATTTTTGTTTTAATGTGGGGTTCGTTTTGGGGAGGCTGCGTTTTTGGTACGTGGCATTCCCTGTTTGATATTATTTTTGTTTTAATGTTGTGCCTATAAATCAATGTACCATTATATCTAAACTAATTGGTAAGTTTAATGTGAGGAGATAAAATATTAATTAAAATGCTTTAGTATGATACATTTTCACTCATTGGACCGCTTACTAATTTCATAAATTATCCATCTACTCTAACAATTAATTACAGACCTGTTAATTACTCTACCCATACCTTCTAGAATCTTTGATTTTTTTTTGCTCAACAGCTTTCAACTTACTTTGACACTTTTTTGACATTTTTTTTGTGCTTTTAGGAAAGGTCATGGTTGCCAGACTGTAATACTAAGATTGTTGGAGGACTGGAGGCAGGCCCTCGACGAAAATGGGTATGAAGCAGCAGTCCTGATGGATTTGTCAAAGGTCTTTGTTTGTCTCCGTTATGATATCCTTCCAGCCAAATTGTCATTATATGGCTTGTCTGAAGCAGCCTCCCCTAAAATCTTACTTAACTGGCCGCAAACAGCCAATTGGGATCGGAAATATAGCTAGCCCATGGGCTTGTTTAACTAAAGGTGTGCCCCAAGGTTCAATTTAGGCCCGTTACTGTTTAATGTATTTATACATGACATCTTCTATTTCATACACAAGGGTACATTATATAACTATGCTGACGACTACACCTTGTCATTTAATTCGCCAAACGTTGATGCATTAATGCATTCAAGTTTTGCAAAATGAAAGTAATATACTTCTTGACTGGTTTAAATGTAACAAAACGCAAGCCAATCCAGACAAGTTTCAATCTATAGCAGTAGGCAAAAGATCATTTTTGTAACATCCAGTTTTTGTCATAGGGTCCAGTAACATATCATGTGAAGACACAGTTAAACTATTGGGTATAGATATTGATTACGTCCAGAAATGTTGCAGATAATTCATTTAGATTTGCAGTGACGCGAATATAACATCTGCCTAATCCATGAATTATTGAACAAATGTGAAACTTTTAAGGCTGTAGTAGTTGTTGTACGTTCCAGCTGAGTTGCCACCTGAAAAGTTTTTTAGTTTAAATAGAATTACACCTTGCCGGTAACATATTACCTTCGAAATTGGCTTCACGATCAATCGTCTATCATCTCCTGTAACCCTATTCTTTGTCCCACACTTATGCTTCTGGTCTTAACATGTAGCTATATAACATATAGATATATAACAATACCTTTTTCGATAATACAGCATAAAAACATAGAGAACGCGGAAAAAATAACGATTTTCTTGCAATTTTCAAATATCACCTACTGTGACTTCATTCCGTGTCCGATAATCATGATAATGGTCTTAAACAGTAGCTATGACACATACCTACAGGTACATGTGTCAAATATAAATATAATTACACCATGCCGGTCACAACAGCATGAAAACATTGAGAAATCGGTAATAAAATTAAGATTTCTTCTTAAATTTGCTACACCATCATTCGTCTATCATCTCTTGTCACCTTATTCTTAGTCTTACTCTTATGCTTGTTGTCTTAACATGTAGCCACGACATAGACGGCCTACATGCACATATATCATATATAATAACAGCATTGAAAACCATGTAGTAAAAACTACTGTTAACTATTTCTTTAAAGGCAATGCTATGTTCGTATCGGACACCGGCGCTGTTTCTTATTCTATTATACCAGACAATCTGCCCACTTTTGCATCAGCTTATTTTACAATGTCTTGTAAGGGAATCGAATCCTCATACATGACTGACTCACTCATTCACTTCCTTCATCCTTTTCTCTGTACAGATGTCTAGAACATCATTTACAAATTACTAATCATTTCCAAATACAGTGAACTTCACTTATAACGATATCGCTTATAGCGATATACCGCTTGTAACGATGCTGTTGTTGCAGTCCCAACTCTGGCCTTCTATATTTCGTATACTTTCACTCCGGATGTAACGATATCGCATGTAACGATATTCCGGATATAATAATGCGCTTTCAAGGTCCCGAACGCTTTGTTTTCCCTTTAAAAGAGATAATTATAGTTTGCGAGTCGGTGTGAATGCGTGACAATGACCGACGCTCAAACGATAATGGCTAATCGAGCAAATTATCGTACTTTCAATTCATTGCATTAAAAGTGATTTACACACGTTTATAGTTAAATGCCTTTTGCTGAGTGAAAACATATTTGAGTAAATATTTATACACAAGTGTATTAATCGCAAATTGTACATGTTTTTTTCTGTGCAATACATAAAAAAATCATAGAGTCTCCTCGTCGGAAGAGAAAACATTTAGATATAGAATCTAAGTACAAAATGATATGTGAAGTTGACAAGAGACTTCGATAGAAGCAAGACATTGCTACTGATTTCGGAGTTAAGCAAAATTTACTTAGCACAATTATGTTTATATTTTCATAACATTTGATGAAATAACACAAACATATGCATGTACATGTAAATAAATCTTATACAGAACTTATTCTATATTATTGGTGACGCACCTCTTTAATCAAACACGCTAAATCTACTTTCGGTTTCGGCCGCCGCCAGTCATCTACATTGGATATAACGATATGCAGATATAACGATATAAATTCTACGGTCCCCTGAATATCGTTATATGCGGAGCTTACTGTAATTCTCTTACCTCCATTTCAATCCGAAACATTATTTATCCATTAATTCCTACTGAATTCTTGACTACACAAAAAGCACAACTGTTCATCAGTTTGGCAGCCTTCGTTAAAATGCACGTTTGGGTTAAGGGTCAGGGTTAAGGGTTTGGGGTTAGGGGTTAAGAGTTTGGGTTAGAGTAAAAGGTTTGGATTAAGGCTCAGGGTTAATGGTTTTGGGTTAGAGGTTTGAATTCAGGGTTAGGGGTTTGGGTTAAGAGTCAGGATCCCTACCACAGAGAGAAAGTGGGTTTATGTTAAGGGTCAGGGCTTAAGTGTTTTGGATTAATGGTTTGGGTTTAGTAAGGGTTAAGAATTTTGGCTAAGGGTCAGGGTAAGTATTTAAGGTTAAGAGTTTTGGGTTAAGGGTTTAGTGTCTGAGTTAAGGGTTGGGTTAGGGTCAGGGTTAAGAGTTTTGGATTAAGGGGTTTGAGTTAAGAGTTTGGGTCAGGGTTACGCGTTTGGGCAGCACTATATCTGACACAATAATAATATGACCATCTACTTCAATGCAACAGTTCCCATTTAACTTTCCTATTCACACACACGGACGGACGGACAGACGGACAGATGCACAACCAGCAATAAAGCCAGGCAAAACATTTCCAATCACAAAAGCCTTTTCTCAAATCGGCCCCATTTTCAACCATGCTTGCTACTATTACTATATTTCTAGATCATCATTCAAAATTACAAATCATTTCCAAATAATTCTCTTACCTCAATTTAAATCCGAAACCTTCATAATCCATTATTTCCTTTTGAATTCTTTACTGTACAAAAAGAACAACCATTCAAAATGGCTTCCTTCGTTCCAATGACGTATCCTGCAATTCAAGGTAGTGTATGTTTAGTAAAGGTTTGGGGTCAGGGTTAAGAGTCCGGGTTAAGGTTTTGGGGTTAAGGGTTTGGGGTTAAGGGTTTTGGGTTTAGGGTTTGGGGTTAAGGGTTTGGGTCGGGCAGCAATGTATCTGATACAATAATAATATGACCACCTGCTCCGATGCAACAGTTCCCATTTACTTTTACATTTACTCACACACACGGATAGACGAACGGACAGACGCACGACCAGCACAAAGCCGTGCAATATATTTCCCATCACAAAAGCCTTTTCTCAAATCGGCCCAATTTTCACCCATGTTTTCTACCACTACGAACACATGCCAGACACAAATCGAAACATATTCATGCCAATGCAACAACATTTCCTATCACAAAAGGCTTTACTTAAATCGCTGAAATATCAACCATGCTTCTTACCCTGTGCATTCCAATGTTTCAAGCACAATGCCATTAATTGTCTACATAGAATTTCTAGATCATTATTCAAATATTACAAAACATTTCCAAATAATTCTCTTACCTCAATTAAAATCCCAAACATTTATAATCCATTAATTCCTATTGAATTCTTTACTGTAGTAACAGCACAACCGTTCGCAATGGCTTCCTTCGTTCCAATGAAGTATCCTGTAATTTAAATAAGACATTCATAGTAAGGGTTTAGGCTCAGTGTTAAGGGTTTGGGTTAAGGATCATGGTTAAGAGTTTGGGTCAGGGTTAGGGGTTTGGGTAAAGAGTCCAGGTTAAGGGTTAAGAGTCAGGGTTAAAGGTTTAGGGTTAAGGGTTTTGAGTTAAGGGTTTGAGTCAGGATTATAGGTTTGGGCATCAATATATCTGATACAATAATATGACCATCTACTTCAATTCAACAGTTCTCATTAACTTTCCTATTCACACACAAGAGCGAACGGACGGACGGACGAACGGACAGACGGTCGACCAGCCACAGAGCCATGCAAAACATTTCCCATCACAAACGCCTTTCGCAAATCGGCCCCATTTTCAACTATGCTTGCTACCACAACAAACACATGCATGACACAAATCAAAACAAATTTGAGTTGGGTACGGGTTATTATCGAATCTGGCCCTATAAAATAGCTAAAAATCATAGTTATGCTTTTTCTTAAAGAACAATACTATGATGTAAATTAATATATCCCACAATAAAATCAGGCGACTTTTGTTACCTACGTTACCGTAAATGACGTCATACATGACGTCAAAGACGACGGAAAACACGTTCAGTCGCGAAAATGGGTACGTTTTGATGTTTGCCGTAATAATTCAGGTAATGCGCAAACGCTAAAGTTTTAGTTTTTTGTTCCACGATAAGCAGTATTTTATACCCTTTATAAAGATGTAAAATGTCAAAACTTTAATGCTTGCGCAATGTATGTATTTTTTCTACTAACCTTTCTTGGCTGCGTACGTGCACCTGTCACATATATTTACATTACTGCAAATGCAGCAGTGCGACAAGGGGAATAATCTCACTAGAGATCATTTGCTTATCTACTTGTGTTTCAACACCTGTTATCGTAGATTTGCGGTTTTCATTGTGTGCAAAGTATTTATATCTAAACATCAAACATTAAAATAATTGTAACAGTACTTTGTTATTTTCATTAAAACCAAAAATAATATCAAACAGGGAATGCCACGTACCAAAAACGCAGCCTCCCCAAAACGAGCCCCACAGCACCCAGAAGTGCACACCACCAACACACACACACACACGCACACACACAAACATACACTACCAACACACACAAGCATACAAAGCAAACACACGAGGACAAAACGAACAATTAACGGAACACAGTGGGGCACCGCCTTGGAACGGTCAGTGGCAAAAACACCACTGGGGAGCTTAAACCGGTTTATGGTGCGCACCCAACCTCACTCTTACCCCCACCATGTTCCAAAGTCACAGGACAGTGTAAATAAAAGTAATCCCTGCTAGGTGAATCTCTAACACACGCAATGGAAACAAAAGGCATGGTATGTAAAACACAAAAATGCTCGTGTATAAATATATAAAAAGCAAACCTTGAGAACCAAAAAACGTATGTACTCAATGCATTTGCAGAAGGCAGAGCACCAAGAGAAACACCCTTAAGGGCCCGACGAAACAGGCCAGAGGACAGAAATCAAAACAGTTTCGTCCCAGTGGGATTTAAAAACTGCCCATCACAGAGTCCTCCCCCTCTTCCGTCAGACACACTCAAAGAGGGAAGCATAGCGTCCAACTGTAAACGGGTTGAACACCAAACATGCGGTGTGTCTCAAAACAGTTAGGTCGTAACCTCTTCTAACAAAACGTTTTATAATTTTAGCAAATACAGTTGGAAAATTGCCATGACCCAAAATCTGACGAAGTTTGTAAACCACATCCCCATAAAAAAAACCTTCTCGCAGAAGAGTCTTTAGATTACTATTGAATTTCAAAACCAAATCAGAATTACGATAGTAAAATTTAGCAAAATATTTACGCAATTTGTAATAACGGTAGCCCTGTTGAAGAAGTTTATTATGCACAAATCCATTGTAAATGGACATTATTCTGTGTAAACCAATTGTAATGGGACATTATCTTGTAAGCGGACATTAATCTATGCAAACCAGTTGTAAGGTGACATTATTCTGTACAAACCAATTGTAAGGGGACATTATTCTGTAAAAACCAACTGTTAAAGGACATTATCTTGTTAGGAGACATTATTATGTGCAAACCAATTATAAGGGACATTATTTCTGCACAAACCAGTTGTAATCGGACATTATCATGTAAGGGGACATTTTTCTGTGCAAACCAATTGCAAGGGGACATTATTCTGTACAAACCAATTGTGAGGAGACATTATCTTGTAAGGTTACATTTTTCTGTGCAATCCAATTGCAACGGGACATTATTCTGTACAAACTAATAGTAAGGGGATATTATCATGTAAGGGGACATTTTTCTGTGCAAACCAATTGCAAGGGGACATTATTCTATATAAACCTATTGTAAGGGGACATTATCTTGTAAGGGGACATTATAATGTGCAAACCAATTGTTAGGGGACATTACTCTGTACAAACAAAATATTAGGGGAAATTATTCTGTATAAACCAAATGTAATGGTAGACTATCTTGTAAGGGGACATCATTCTGTGCAATGCATTGCAAAAAGATACATTATTCTGTACACAAAAAAAATAATATCAAACAGGGAATGCCACGTACCAAAAACGAGCCCCACAGCACCCAGAAGTGCACACCACCAACACACACACACACACACACACACACGCACACGCACACAATCATGTACACACACACACATACACTACCAAAAAAAACAAAAATAATATCAAACAGGGAATGCCACATACCAAAAACGCAGCCTCCCCAAAACGAGCCCCACAGCACCCAGAAGTGCACACCACCAACACACACACACACACACACACACACACACACACACACACACACACACACACACACACACACAATCATGCACACACACACACACACACACACACACACACACACACACACACACACACACACACACACACACACACACACACACACACACACACACACACGCTACCAACACACACTAGCATACAAAGCAAACACACGAGGACAAAACGAACAATTAAAGGAACACAGTGGGGCACCGCCTTGGAACGGTCATCTTTCTGAACGAATAACAATCCCTGAAGGATGAAAATATAACAACATTGATTGAATGTACGGGGAGACTTTTTACGGCCGCCACACGGCACAAACAACACAGTTGTGAGCATAAAAACAAAAATAATATCAAACAGGGAAACACACACTAGCATACAAAGCAAACACACGAGGACAATTCTAAGGGGACATTATTGTGTACAAACAAATTATGATGGAACATTATTCTGTACAAACCAATTGTAATGGGACACTATCTTGTAAGGGGACATTATTATGTGCAAACCATATATGAGGGTCCATTTTACATGTAATTTGACAGATCTACCCAACTCATTGGTATTAGAACAGGTCAAACCAGTTACTGCCCGCAAGACTCTGTGTTGCATTAAAATTACATTTAATCTATCACAGTAAAGTAAGAATAAGACATTGACTGAACTCATGAATACCCCCACCTGTATTGTTACTGCAAGTTGTCTGGTTACGTCTAAAGCTCTACATAGCAGCACAAAATACTTTAGATATTATTTGGCACAAAACGAGAGTTCATAAATGCTGATGGTAAACAGGCCAGCCTTCACAATCAGTGCAGACAATAATCATCTAAGTAACCTGATCATGATATGCATTGATCCCAATTAAGGCACAATAAATTTTCAGATAGTATTTCTACAAAACGTTGTACTGTCCAAACTGAAATTGTATGAGTCGTCTATAGCTTAGTGGTTAGTGCACTTGACGCAAGAGCGGAAGGTCGTTGGTTCGAACCCCGCCGGAAGCTGGACTCTCCACTTCATTTTCATTTCATTTCATTTCTCATCATCTTTCGACAAAAACTGCCTTTTCAAATTTCAAAGTTTCTCTTTTAGTAACGGGTACGTTCTGATAACTTGTGAAGAAGTGCGAAAGTAGGAACGATGGTAAACGGAAATTCTAAGGGCATACACTGGCGTGTCCGGAGTATACATATATTGACATAGTAGCTGAGAAATAGCCCATTAATGGCTAAGTAAATTGTGAAAGAGTACCGTAGAGTATCATGGGGAAATCTATTCCATGATACCAAGCGTACAAAGGGAAAAAACGAGGAAGTAATAATTAAAATGTAGGTGAAAAGCAGGTGAAAAGTGAAAATCACAGTAGAAAAATAATATACAGCAATGTTCGGCAAAGAGTATGTGAGATCGGATAGCCGATGACTAGGGCGGGCGGAGGTTGCAGAGAGGGGAAAGGAAAGTGAGAGGGCGAAGAAAGGAGATAAGGCAGACCAAAACTAAAAGAGTGAAGTTTTGCATATCGTCGGCATTTTCCGGTTAAGTGATTATTAGGGGAGTTATTGTCTAATTTCGTAAACTCTAGCCCAAACTTTATCCGCGCAACTCCTCTAACACCACAAGGCGGATTTCAACTAAACTTCACATGAAAGATTCCTCTACAATTCCATCATGACAGTAGTGTTGAAACTTTGCTCTTTTGTAATGAATCATTTATGTACTATATGTGACATACGCAACAAATATGTTTAAACTAATCACCGAAGTATGTTACCAATATTCAAATCACAATGAAATTGTTTTGAACTGTATGAGTTTTAACCTTTAGCCTAATAATTATGCAAGTTTGTGTATTCAAAATCACCTTTTACATCATTTCCTAATATCTTCAGAAAAAATTGTGTAACACGTGATCTGTTGTAATAATCATAAAGTACATTTATAAATTGAACAAAACTGCATTCATATTTCAAATGCTGTTTCTGTAGTGTAAAACAAGACAGTAGGTCAAGTGGCTTCGGAACGGGGCAAACGTGGACCCAAAGGGTATAATTTGAACAATACTAGTACAGGGCTACTAAACAATCAAACAAATTGAATATCTCGGACAGGATCAATTTTCCCACAGGGTCTTGATTTGAATTAACATGAAAGAGGACCCTTGACAATGCTACACACAAAACATGTAAGATTTGGGCCTTTTGGTCTTTGACAAGATAATTTTTAAAGTTTCCAGTATTTATTTATATGCTACCTCTAGGGCGGGGCCAATTTAGACTCAAGAGGCAAAACTTGAACTAAGTTGGTAGGAATCTACTAGCCAATGCTGAAGAGAAAACATCCAAGCTTTTGGACTTGCGGTTTTAGATAATAAGATCTTTGAAGAATTCTGTAAATAACTCTCCCCCTTAACAAAGATTAAACCAGTGGTTTTAGATAAATTTTCAAATTTTTCTAAACAGCCATATGCGGAAAGTAATTTTAGGTCACGTTGTTTATAAGTCAAACTTCTTTTAAGTAATTTTGTACAGGCATGCAACATTTCTGTGAATAATTTTCTAATCAAACCAGTAGTTTCAGGGATTTTCTAAATTTTCCACATATCAATATTTTGACAACTGACCCAATTCTTTTGGCGGCCATGTTTCATGAATCCATGGATTCGAATTATTTGAAAAGATTTGGTAAAGAATCGCCCAAGGAACATTTCTGTTAAGTTGTTTCGAAATCTGATATGTGGTTTCTTACAATAAGTAGTTTTTACTTTTATTGCTATTGTAACCAGAGTTTTGCATGGCTTCACTTTCTTTCAAATATGTAATCCTCCCATGACAGGGACATCCATGCAAAGTTAAATCAGTTTTAGCTTAGTGGTTTTAGAGGAGATGTAAATGTAAGCAGATGAGTGGTCACCCTGAGGATATGTGTTCAGGTGAACTAAACTCAAGAATGTGTTAAAACTTGAAAATAGTAACAAACAATTACGACGATGCCATGTGTTTGAAATTGTTAATAACAAATGACCTTCATACATGAAAGAACATTTTGTATCTGTTAGAGATATACATACTTATTCCAAAAAGGCAAATATGTACAATGTTAAAGTGCCCAAATGTTTTAGTAATGAAAATGTCACATTTTACTACAGTGCAATTAATGACTGGAAGTTGCAGCCAAAAGAATTCAAGAAAATAGCCGTCAAAACAATTTATTAGGCTTATTATCCAAATGCATTAACGTCTTGGAAACGAAGTATTTTTAACATTGTCGATTCTCGTATAAAATTTTACCAAACAAATGAACACCTACTTCCATCAAAACCCAAGTTTACTTTAAGACATCTGAAAAAGGAAATCCAAGAATTTCATTCTAAGTATGTCTTAGTTCCAGCAGACAAGGCGGCCAACAATATTAAAATTATATTAATGTTTTACAAAACGAACTAAATAGCACTAAAGCTTATATATTGAGTCCTTCCGTTGAACAAAATGTGGTCACTGATCACATCAGTGAAGTTTCTAATTTGAAAGTTCGTATAGATGATCAACATATTAAACTTCCTACTATGTACTGGATTCCTAAATTACATAAACAACCATATAAAGCTCGTTTCATCGCTAATTCAAGCTCTTGTACCACTACAAATATTTCAAAACTATTAACATCTTGCCTAACTGCTATAAAAGCCCACGTGAAAAGATATTGTGATAAAGTATACGAAAACTCTGGTAAACATTTATTTTGGTCGATCAAAAATTCCGGCGAAATCCTGGATAAGTTTAAAGTTAATAATTACAAAGTAACTTCAGTCAGTACATACGATTTTTCTACACTGTATACCACTTTACCACATAATTTGATAAATGACAAGCTAACTGCCCTAATTCAAAAGACTTTTGCCAGGGAGAATGTTACATTTCTCGCCTGCAATTTCGAAAAAGCTTTTTTTACTAGCTGTATTGTTAAACATTATACTATGTGGACCTGTGACGAAGTTTGTAAAGCCCTTTCCTTTTTATTGAACAACATTTATATAAGGTTTGGGAATGCAGTTTTCAGACAAGTAATCGGTATTCCCATGGGAACAAATTGTGCACCCCTTGTCGCAGATTTGTTTTTATATTGTTATGAAAGAGACTTTATGTTGAGTCTTTCTCCAGACACGCAGGCAGACATTATCACTGCTTTTAATAATACATCACGCTATCTGGATGATATTCTTAATATGGATAACCCGTTTTTTGGTCAACTGGTGGACACTATTTATCCCCGGGAACTCCAGTTAATTAAAACTAACAATTTGGATACTGGTGCTTCATTTTTAGATTTACATCTCTCTATTTATAATAATATTATACATACCAAAATTTATGACAAGAGGGATGATTTTAATTTTAGTATTGTAAATTTCCCCCATTTGGATGGGGATGTACCTCATGCTACATCTTATGGGGTATACATTTCTCAGTTAATTCGGTTTGCCAGAGCGTGTAGTTATGTTGAGGATTTCAATGAACGTAATCAATATATTACAAATAAACTTCTTCAACAGGGCTACCGTTATTACAAATTGCGTAAATATTTTGCTAAATTTTACTATCGTAATTCTGATTTGGTTTTGAAATTCAATAGTAATCTAAAGACTCTTCTGCGAGAAGGTATTTCAAAACCCGATTTTTATGGGGATGTGGTTTACAAACTTCGTAAGATTTTGGGTCATGGCAATTTTCCAACTGTATTTGCTAAAATTATAAAACGTTTTGTTAAAAGAGGTTACGACCCAACTGTTTTGAGACACACCGCATGTTTGGTGTTCAACCCGTTTACAGTTGGACGCTATGCTTCCCTCTTTGATTGTGTCTGACGGAAGAGGGGGAGGACTCTGTGATGGGCAGTTTTTAAATCCCACTGGGACGAAACTGTTTTGATTTCTGTCCTCTGGCCTGTTTCGTCGGGCCCTTAAGGGTGTTTCTCTTGGTGCTCTGCCTTCTGCAAAGGCATTGAGTACATACGTTTTTTGGTTCTCAAGGTTTGCTTTTTATATATTTATACACGAGCATTTTTGTGTTTTACATACCATGCCTTTTGTTTCCATTGCGTGTGTTAGAGATTCACCTAGCAGGGATTACTTTTATTTACACTGTCCTGTGACTTTGGAACATGGTGGGGGTAAGAGTGAGGTTGGGTGCGCACCATAAACCGGTTTAAGCTCCCCAGTGGTGTTTTTGCCACTGACCGTTCCAAGGCGGTGCCCCACTGTGTTCCTTTAATTGTTCGTTTTGTCCTCGTGTGTTTGCTTTGTATGCTAGTGTGTGTTGGTAGTGTATGTGTGTGTGTGTGCATGGTTGTGTGTGTGTGTGTGTCGTGTGTGTGTGCGTGTGTATGTGTGTTGGTGGTGTGCACTTCTGGGTGCTGTGGGGTTCGTTTTGGGGAGGCTGCGTTTTTGGTACGTGGCATTCCCTGTTTGATATTATTTTTGTTTTTAGCTTAGGGAAAGCAGAGTGCACTTGCTGACTAATTTTTCTTAATTGTTTTATAATGTTTTGAATTGTTGTTGCAATATGTATCTATAAATGTTGATTATATAGAAACGCTTCAGTGGTAACTTCCAAATTCCAAAGTTTGTATCTGTTCATTTTTTCAGATTTCATTGTAGCTTCTAATATGTATATTCATAGTAAGTATATATACCCTTGTAACCCGTGGAAATAAGATTTAGCTTTAGTTCGTACGAATTTAATCTAGTTCGGTTACGAAGAAAGCTCCGTAGCTTATTGAATCGCTCTCGAACACTCATTCCAGATGTCATCACGCTCGCGAGAGAGAGCGAGAGAGGCAGCGAATTTTATATCACTGCTACCCATTTACTGCTTGGTGAACTGATGCACGTGTGGTACCAGTGTCTATGCCAAAGGACACACCTCATGCTCGGGCTGGTATTCGAATCCTGTACCCCTAAGCACTGAGCTATCGAGGCCAAATTTTAGCTTTCATGGGCAATCCTATGTTAATACACACTGATATATGACATACATGTTATATCTCCATCTGTCTATTCCTGAATGCGTTTCATTCTAAGTTACTATATGTATCCTATGATATGCTTAATGTCAGTCAAACTAGCTGTGATATTTTAACCTTATTGTAATATTTATAAGCTATCTGTGATAAAAAGACATTCCTTTAGATTTACGTTTTAACTAGTCTGTATTTCACTCTGTTTTAAGTAATTTGTGTAAATATTCAACTGGTATTTGTATATTTCTGTTTTAACCTGAATAAACATCAATCAATAAATCAAGAAAGATCATAAGGTCACGTGCAAGTATAAAAATGCTGCACAGTTAAGGATTTCGTACCATAACGGTCAATTAATCGAAGGCCACGATAATTGTTATTTTCATTAATTATAGTCTTTTAATGATCATATTCAAATATCAAAAGAAATTTACCATCTAAACATAAAGATATATGGAATTTTATACACCTACTCCCACAATGTAAGTTAAAACTGACCTAATGGTATAACTAATGAGTCTGCTATAATGATGCAAATGATTACATAGTTTTAAAACAAATAACAAAAGAAAGATAAAAAGGATAAAAGTCAAAGCAAAATGCAAATTAATGAATGGGGCATCAATTCTACTCTGACAAATGTTCAGGTCCCGCGTTCCAATCTCAGCCCAAGCACGAGGATTGTCCTAGGGCAAAGACACTGATGCCGCACTTGCCTGTGAAAAATATAGAAAATCTCTGAAACCACTGTAGTCTTTAGCATTGTCTAGTGGCCCCGCCAAAGAGGTAACATATAAATAAATACAGGAAACATTAAAAACCATCTTGTCAATGATACATGTTTTGTATGTAGCATTGTCAAAGGTCGTCTTTTATCTTTATTCAAATCAAGACTATGTGGAAAAATTGACCCTGGCCAAAACATTCGGTAATACCTGTTGGTTCCAAGTTGGCCCCGTTCCAAGGCCACTTGACCTACTTTTTGTGTCGCCCTTTCGGAGAAAAGGCGATACATAGGGATCGCTTTGTCCGTCCGTCGGTCCGTCCGTCCGTCACATAAACTTAACGTTGGCTATAACTTTGCCATTTCTTAAGGTTTCTTCATCACACTTACTAATTGTATTGCTAATGACAAAAGGGTGGTGATTCCGCCAAATTTTGTAGGTCAAGGTCATGTTTGACATAGTTATGCCCCTTTTTGAAATTAGATTTTTTCATGAAAACTTAACGTTGGCTAAAACTTTGCCATTTCTTAAGATGTCTTCATCGAACTTCCAAATTGCATTGCTTATGACTATAGGGTCGTAATGTTGCCAAATTGTGTAGGTCAAGGTCATATTTGACAGAGTAATGCCCCTTTTTGTACTTAGATTTTGGCTATAACTTTGCAATTTCTTAAGATTTCTTCATCTAACTTTGAAATTGCATTGCTTATGACAATAGGATCGTAATGCCGCCAAATTCTGTGGGTCAATGTCATATTTGACACAGTTATGCCCCCTTTTGTACTTAGATTTTGTCATGAAAACTTACCATTGGCTATAACTTTGTTATTTCTTAAGATTTCTTCATCAAACTTTCAAATTGCATTGCTTCTGACAAAAGGGTCGTGATGCCGCCAAATTGTGTAGGTCAAGGTCATATTTGACACAGTTATGCACCTTTTTATACTTAGATTTTGTCACAAAATTATTGGTTATTCTAACAAAGCATAAGAGAGCGACACAAGTGTTCTGCTGAACACCCATCTAGTTTATTTTACGCTCTATTAATAAAATTAGGATCCATGTTTACAGTTTTGTCAAATTTAAAACTGTACTTAATGATTATTACGACAGATCATGAGTTACATAATTTACATAATTACGGTGATTAGTTTAAACATTATGTATTGCGTATGACACGTATAGTACATAAATGATTCATCACCAAAGAGCAAAATTCCCCGTGATACGTCTCTAATTTGCCAAAAAAATGAAATACGGCAATTAGAAAAATATTTCACTCAAGATAAAAATGTCGAGTGTTTTCAATTTCTCCATAGCAACTACATTTTATGTAAAAAGAAGTCATAATTTAGACTAATGCGCTGGAGCATTTGAGCTCGTCTGTTTCCAGTGTAGTAGTAAGACGCTGTCCTTTGTTCGTCTTGCTTAAGCTCTGATTTCAAATTGTTTAAAGTAGGTGCATTTCTTAAATGGCTTGGGGGGGGGCAAATTGTTCCAATACGAAAAGTAGATGCTTGAAATAAAGAAAAAAAACTTGTCGGAACGTAACAGATATCACACGGAGCCAACGATACACACACTATGTACGCACGATATACACACGATAAGCGATTCAGAACGATACATGATACTCACGATATACGAAGCGCACACTACACGCAACACGATATACGGACTATACGTTATATGATAACTTTTACAATAATTTGCACCAGAAAGAACGAATCAGATTAATTAGAGGCTTCGCACTTTTACAATTAAAAGAAAGACTTCAGTGAATTTTAATGATCCACAGCTTTCATATGTGCAAAATAAGTTCACAGTGTCATATTTAAACATGTGTGGGTAACTTCGCATAAAATGGATCCCAAAGTGCAAAAAGGCGGGCGTAATTAAAGTTAATTGTCGTCAACACGCTTCTTTAAATCAACTCTACACGAAAGACACTGACCATTAGTTTTTCTGACAGCGAACAATCAATCAGTATAATTTTTAGTTTTAACTCAATTTGGGACTTATAAAAGGATTTCCCGATACAAGAAGGTAATAATAATTATCATTATTCATTTTTTTTCATTGGACTCTAACCGTTTTGTACAACTTTCGTTTATTCGTCCTATTATTTTCACATAGCGTATGAACAACTTGGCAACACCATACCCCCATTCCCCAACGATATAGTGTTTCGGGGGGTGCAGTCTAACATTGTGTGTTGTATTTGAGAGAATACCAAAACAACAGCAGTTTCGGATGAGACCTAATATTGTCCGATATTGATAAAAAAAACGTTCTTTCTGTCAATAAAACAGAACTAAATTTCGGATAACAGGTGTAAACTGTCTTAGACATGTCCGGAAGTCGTTCACGCTCGTACATTCACCAAAAGATAAAATAGTATTATATGAAGACAGCACTATTTTTGCGGAGATGTACCCGCTTAGTGAACGAGTCACGATTAAATACAAGATAGATCGTATACTGTATAGGCATATCGCATATCGTGTTAAGCATATGGTGTACGTTGTTCGATGAATGATACAAACTCTTTTACGATATACAATTGAAAAAATAAACGATGAGCGCACACACGGTATACCCACGTTATACGCACGATATACGCACGATATACGCAAATTTTGACAACTGTTTCCTTCCGACAGCTGTACGTTATTGTGCAGGACGCAAGTGATCAGAGTTACGAAAAGTGTAACCAGAAATAGAAGTTAAAAAGATAAAAGCTCTGTACTGTCTACAGTATGTGTGGCAATGTAGCCAGTGCTGCCCTGATTGCAGCAGCAGTGTTAGCACTGACTACATAGACCGGCAGAGAGTTCCATTCAACTATTGTACGTGGGGGAAAAGATGACTTTATATAATCTAAAGATGTATGTTTGATTTGATAAGCTAGATGATGGAAATGTCTTAAGTGTCTAGTGTAAGGAGTCATGTATTGCGACGGTGTTATATCAACTAGCCCATAATGGATCTTATAGAAAAGAGTTTGACGGCTGTTCTGTCTTCTTCTCTCTAGGGATTCCCACTGTAGCTGGTTAAGGCTGTCTGTTACTGTTCCAGGAGCATTGGAGTAGTTGTTGGTTACAAAACGTGCAGCTCTTCTTTGAACATTGTTAAGTTTCTGGATATCATTCTCATGGTAAGAGTCTCAAACTGATGAACTGTATTCTAGAGTTTGTCTGACCATGGATTTGTATGCTGCTGCTTTGGTTTCTGGTTTTGCTGAGTGGAAAAAAACAAAAATAATATCAAACAGGGAATGCCACGTACCAAAAACGCAGCCTCCCCAAAACGATCCCCACAGCACCCAGAAGTGCACACCACCAACACACACACACACACACACACACACACACACACACGCACACACACACGACACACACACACAATCATGTACACACACACATATACACTACCAACACACACTAGCATTAGGAATCCAAGGTGTTGGCTAGCTTTGCCGGTAATTTTATTTATATAATGTGTCCATGAGAGGTTTGAAGATAGTTCAATACTAAGATATGTAGCTTGTTGTACAGGTGATAGTGGCTGATTGTGAAGAGTGTACTTTGACATGTTGGTTTGCCGAGATTTCGAAACATGCATAATATGACACTTGTCCACATTGAAAGACATCTTCCACTTCTTCTCCCACTCTTCCAGGTTGTTAAGGTCGTCTTGGATTATCTGAGTGTCTCTTGCTGAGTGTATTTCTCGGTAGATGATGCAGTCTTCAGCAAAGAGTCGGACATTGGAACAGACACTGGAGGGGAGGTCTTTTATAAAGAGGAGAAATAGAAGAGGTCCTAAAACGGAACCTTGGGGGACGCCTGAGTCTACAGTGGGTTCTGATGATACTTCCCCATCAACTACCACTTGTTGAGTTCTGTTGTTAAGAAAAGCCTGAATCCACATGTAAATATTTCCCCTGATCCCATAAAATGAAAGTTGTGAAGGAGTCTCCTATGATCAACGACATCAAAAGTTTTGCTAAAGTCCATGACTGCAACGTCAACTTGGCCTCGTTTAACTGACTGGGTAAGATCATGCAAGAAACATACTAGCTGTGTTTCACAAGATCTACGTGAACAAAAACCATGTTGGTTGTCAACCAAAATGTTGTTTGAGTCTAAGTGGTCAAGAGTGTTACTGACAACAATGTGTTCAAGTAGTTTACATGCGATACAGGTTAAAGACACAGGACGATAGTTTCTTGCTTTAAACTTTTCACCTTTTTTTAATACATGGGTGACATTTGCGTGGTTCCATTCTGCTGGTACAAGTCCAGTTTGTAAAGATTTATTGAAAAGAATAGTGAAAATTGGTGCAATTTCTTTTGCACATTCTTTAAGTAGCCTGGGTTTTATAGTATCAGGCCCTGCTGCCTTGTGAAACCTTTCAATAATTTAAAAACACTATTTTCAGTGACATGTATGTTTTGCATATGGGGGTATGGACTATTACCTAGGTCAGGGAGATTTGAGTTGTCTGGTTTTGTAAAGACAGAGGAAAATTGCCGATTTAATATGTTGGCTTTGTCTTTAGAATTTGACTTTAAAGTACCTTCATCCCTAAGTGGGGCAACTCCACATGAATCTTTTTTCAGTCTTTTAATAAAACCCCAAACTTCTTCGCTGTTCCATATTGATGTTCTGAAGAATCACAAACAATATTGTTCATATAATCCCAGTAAGATGTTCTTGTTGTCTATTGAATTAAAGCTTTTATTTTTTTTAGTTTGACAAGGTAATGTGCTTTTCTACCTTTTTTGACTTTAGCATATAGCCTATCCATTTTCTTAATTAATTTCTTTATATCAGTATTCATCCATGGAAGATGTTGCTTTCCATTTACAGTTTTGGTTGGTATATGTTTACTGGTTAAACCTTGCAGTGTAGATGTGAAACTATCCCAAAATTATTGTACATTTAAATTATGGGACATAGATTTTAGCTTATCATAATATGAATTAAGTTCATTTTTAATACTCTTCCAGTCAGCTTGATTAAAAAGGAGGATATTTCTTCTTTCTTTGATATTAATTCTAGGTGTAGAGGTAATGTCTAAGAAAGGTATACAGTGATCACTAAAGCCAGGGATCACTTTAACATTGTCAACCAAACTAGAGTTGTTTATAAGAAAAATATCAAGAATGCTTTGCGATGTTTCAGTTATCCTAGTTGGTTCATGGATTAACTGCTGAAAGCTTAGATTTTCTGCAAAGGCAAGCAGTTTATTGCTTTCCTCTACACGGAATGCTCCAGTATTTACTGTAAGGGATTTCCAATCCACATCACCAGGTTTAGATCTCCACAAACAATAATGATGTAACTAGAATTATTAATGGTGGTAGCTGTACGACTGATCTCATCAATACAAGTAAAGTCCCGGCCTGGCCTGTATGCACTACAAACATAGCGATCTTGTTTGCCTTTTTTGCTTAATGTGAGCCCATATGATTTCTGAATCAGATTGAAGTTCTGATGGGCAATAACTAATAAGTTTACTTGAGACAAGAATAAAGACTCCACCGCCTGTACGAGGCTTTCGATCTTTCCTGTAAATCTAATAATCAGATGGAAAAACTTCTGATTTTTTATATGTGGCTTCAGCCATGACTCAGTACCCAGTACAATGTCAGGTTTAACAGTAGAAAGCATACTTACGAAACCAAGATTTTTCTTCTTTACTGACTGGCAATTTACTGTTATAATTTTAAGGTGTTGGATATACTGTTTCCGTCCACCAAGTTTAGGTTCTCTGTTGGATTGTGTAGGTGGTAGTGCATTCGACGATTTGCCAGAAGGTATGCTGCTATGAACAGGATGTTGAAATGTAGCAGTAGGTGAGTGAACAGTAGATTGGTTTGTACTGACTGTTGACATCGAGTGACTTAAAGCTGGACAAGTTACGCTAAAAAAAGAAAATTTTCAATTTCAAGAAAACAATTGTCATTACTGTATTAGGGGCATTATATTATGATAACGAGACAAGTTTTCTAACAAAAGAAACAATTAAAATGTTTTGTTTTGCTTACTTTTATTGTAGAATATATCACCCCGTGACTAACGGGGTGGGCTCTTTGGTATATCAATATTTTAACTCGCATCGAATCAGCTGACTCCGTAGCGTAGTAGGTTAAGCCGCTGTAAATTTTTTGTAAGCGCAAAGATCCGAGTTCAAAACCTGGCTCAGGTAAATATTTTTTTCTGCCTTTATTTTTAGCTCTTACACAAAGAAAATAATCTTCATGCTGACAAATTGAATATATATTGATTTTACCAAAAAATTAAAATTGACTAAGAATTTGGAGTGCAGTCGCTTTAAGTCCACCAAGGAGGATTTTTCAAATAGTGATGATGCAAAAATTGGTGTACCACATTTAAAACATTGCCAAAATTCATTTGAGTGATCACAATGAAAATCATACATAAAAGAGTTCATACCCTGGCACTGTGCATGATACCAGGTACTGCATTCTTCACAATAAATGCCCCGGTCCGGGTGCCCGCCAACTATTTTACTGCAAATATCACACTGGTCAGATCTATCAGGACCAGGATGTGATTCAGTACCGAAGGCTATCATTATCAAAATGAGGCAAATGTACATGAGAGTGAGCTTGTTTTGATTGAGGAGTTTCTAAATTTCTTTAAATTTAGCATACAAGCAGACAAATCAAATTTAATATTCAGTTCAGGAGTACCAGGAGTTGTTCTAATATAAATGTACTAAACTTTTGAAAAACTTTAAGAAGTATATGAGAGTTAACACCCGAGTGACAGATGTTATTGAGTCCAATGGAACTCATCTTCTCAAAGAAATCTCCTCTGTTCTGCATAGACATCTCAGCACTCGCTATATATAGAGCAAAGGATGTAATCCCCACCAGACACAGAGTATTTCTACACATATTCACTGTAAATCAGAGCTAAAAATAGGCGTTTTGTGTAATTATGTCAGGTCGCGGGAACATATAACAATGCGACAAAGCGAGCAAAACTACAAATATAGTTTGGGAAAGGCCTGAAGTTAAGTTTGCTCTGTGTAAGATGTCTCTCTCTATTTACCTAATTTACTTACAACTACCAATTTAACCTGATGGGAATGGTTAGTTTTGTGAATATTTGGACATTATTTGGAAAAGTGAACCCTACGCATTTTCACTGGAAGTTGCATTTTACAGAACAGAGTAAATCTATGTTTACGTAATCTGTTTTCAAGAGGCTTCCAATTCATTTCACGTTGCAAGATTGTCAAAAAAAAACCAAACGAGTTTCGTTGCCCCTATAGCTATACGCGCACATTCAATTTGTATTTCGTCCAGCATACCTTTTGTATCAATGGTATAATTACTACATATGCCATTAATGTACTCTAAAATAGGACGAACAAATGCAGCATAAATAGTTTGAATTGATTTTCGATCAAGAATCAATTCACGTATTACTTGAGCTCGTTTCTAAGCCAGATACAATCATTTGAAAGAATAAGTCTAAGGTGCTTATGATGTGTATGTATGTATTTTTTCAGTACCAAGTACCATGGATAACGCAATGAAAAGTAAGCTCATATTTCCATTGTGGTCATTTTTTTAAAGACAGAAACAGATATAAGGGAATCCGGGTACCAGACCCTAGCTGTAACTAAAGTAACTTCAGGAATAATATAGACAACATATTAAGGTGTACGTTAGGCTGATAGATTTTACTTTGTTTTCTAGGAAACAGTAGCGATTCTTACTTAACAGGGTTAAAAATAACAAGCCATCGATCTGCTCATCACATAAATTTTCGTTATATCTGTTTGAACGGTGACTGAACAACTGGCACACAATATAAGGCTAGATAAAATATGTTTGATTCTAGTAATCTTGCGTGATACATTGGGGGAAAATCACTTCTTTTCTTATTAGTGATTCTACTTGAACATTATATTTTTCTTACATTTATAAAACAAGAGGAACTATGTACAGTCAAACTTGTGAACAACGGCCGGTCAAGGGAAACCATGAAAACGGCCGTTGTTCACATGTGACCTTTGTTCGGAGGTGTGGGCAATTGATATATTTTCATCATACTAAACATTGTTTATCAAGTTTCATCATCACTTGTCAGATAAACATGCTATAAGCATTAACCGAATAACGATTTATCCGAATTTCGTGCATATGGTTTAATTTTGCAAACGGTCGCACATGACAAATCAAATACAAAAAGATTTTGCATCGGATCTACAATGGCAGAATTTAGTTAATCGGCCTTAAAGCGCTTTAATAAGCCAGAAACTGTGACGCTGATCACTTTTTCGAAACGATCATTTAATTAACGTGGATTACGCCCCTTTGCCGCTGTTTGATTTTATTGCCGATTGTGAATAAAATACAACGGCTAATTTACGAGATTAAAGTGTGTGTTTTCCGGTTTGATTGTAATAAATCAAACAATTTACTAAACGTGAAAGCATTAGTTAGCTGAAATAAACGATTATTATTTAGTTGCTCAAACAATGAAAACTGCGACTCCAAACTGCGAAGATGTTCTGCATCAAATAAACAATCAAGCAATTTTGGCAATTATCGGACAGTTTAAACGGATTAATTTTACGTGTGAAGGTGACAATTAAATGTTAGTACTTCTTTTCATCACCAAAAGCATCTTTGATTATTGTGCCCGTCATTTGAGGTGCAAACAACTTTACCAGAAAAAAAATGCTCTGATTCAGCCCGCTGTAAAAATTTATTACTGTATTACTCTGTATGCCTAATAATTTCATACATTAGTTCATGAGAAGAAGATATTGACAGTTCTTTTGTACTATTTTTTGTAACATGTGTGCACTGAAACGGAACCATTACATATGTTTTGGAAGATGACAGTGTAAGGATCATACTTTAGCAATAGTGTAGATCCGTCTTGTTGACGGTAGTATTAATCTTCCTGCGTATATATCAGGATATCGACATGCTTGATTCCCATGGTAGAATACACATGTGCTTACTCGAAATGTTTCAGATACGTGACTTTCATTCGTCTACTGCAGGCAACCTACAGCAATTTACAAATAACAAGTATAGTTCTACTATGTCAGTCTTGCTAAACAGTTTGTTTCCTTTTGAACTAATGTCGAAGGCATATTCACCGAAAAGGCGCTTTTTTCTCGTATATGTTTTCGAATCTAAGCGCCTTATGGCTTTATCTCTCTCTCAAAACAAAACTTTGGAATAGTACAGCTGCCTAGTTTTTAATATGCCGGAGCCGCCGTGGCGCAGTGGTAGCGCGTTCGCCCCAGGATTGAAGAGCCCCGGGTTCCATCCTTACCGTAGCGATGTCGGTAGTGTCCTTAGGCAAGAGAAAAATAAATCCATATTGCTTCTCTCTCTTCGAGATTGATTTCATCTGAAATGAGTCTCGAGAGCGATTAATATAAGTTGTAAGTACTTGTTTCGAAATCGAGAATGAATCAATAAGTATATCAAAGTTTTTAATAGTGGGTCTCTGCAGTACCACCGCAGTCCACATACCTAGCCTTTGAATCTAGTTATTTCAGAGGAAATGTTCAACGGGGCCTTACAATGAGCGGTGAGCTAATTAAAACTTCATGCCGATATGGGTCAAATCATACACTTATAATTGAGCACACAACTGTTCAACACTTAAGTTCTATACCTTTGTTACAAGAAACTCGAAGGCCTTACATCGTTAAGATTAAAACAATTAACACATTACATTAAGCAAAGGAATGGTTTATCACGAATGCGGTCATGCTGTGCTGAACGGTTTGTACAAAGTGATAAAGTTAACAATTGTGATATATAATTGAAAACTTTGTTTATTTTTATATTTCAAAAGGGTTTCTGAAAAGTGTCTTTTGAAACTGATATCGACAGATGGGATCAATATTTTTGTCGGTGTATCAATTTATTGTTTTACTTTCTACAGTATTTCATTATATTATAAGTTCTTTATATTTAATATAAACATTTCAATATCAATAAAGTGATTAATTATGATAGAAGATTTCCTTAAATACACCAGCTTTATCCATAATAGCTCCACTTACAAATAATAGACGTATACGTTTCATTTTGCTTAAAGAAACATGTATGATAGTTGATTGACAGGAATAAAATATGCCAATAAGATACAAATTTAAAATGTTAGTACTTTATCTATAAAACATAAAGCCATACATCATATACATTATTTTTTCGTAGGAACACTTATATATTTAGTAGTCCTTCACTGAAATAATGAAAAACTTAGTGAAGAAATTTTATTAGTTCAACTTTTCAACTGACAGCTCAGATTTTTATGAATAAAATAATGCATTCAAAAGTTCATTATTATATTTCAGAGTTAAATCGCATATTTTTTTCATTATAAGGCCATATGAAAACCATTGAATGAATCTAGGATGTACTTATCTCTTTTTTTGTAAACCAAAGCATGAAACTAGTTTATTTTATGTTTTTCAGTGAATTATAGAGTTTTTCTCAGTGAAATAAAAGTGATAATCCACAGTTTTGAAACAGTGGATTACCATTTTTATTTTTCACTGTTTTGCAATCTTTAACCCGGATTTACGTCAAAAAGTATTCCGAGCGTAATTAATGCTGGAAACCATGCGACGATGACGTCGTTTAAATGACGTCATTTGCGCTATGTTTCTGGTGACGTTTCCGCGATTTTCGATATTTTGTAGAAACAAACTCAATAAAAGTAGAGTTTTAACCATAAAATAAACAGAAAAATTGTTGGTATCGGTGTAATATCACGTTAATTTCACTCGTGAACACCAAAAGTTGTTATTTTCACTCGTGGCTGCGCCACTCGTGAAAATATCACTTTTGGTGCTCACTCGGTGAAATTATAACATGATCTTACACCGAAACCAACAATTATCCTCTATTTCATCGGTTTCACGCAAACCTTCTCCCTATCTCACGTCGTATATTTAATGTTCATGTATTTAAATGCGTGATAGTTTTGAAAATATTGTATTGACACTCTGAAAAGTAAATAAACAGTAATCTTGCTTTAAAGAAAAAGAGAAATTTATATCTAGAAATTTGAAAATTCTCAGTATGGGTTAGCAACATTTTTAAAGCGATGAAATAAGGACTTCTTTGTAGACGATATAATTATGCTTTTAAAGATGATTCTCTGTTTCATGTTTGGAGAGCTATTCATGTTAACTTTAATTTCAGTGGAAATGAGTTTTATCTTATAGGTGTCTGAGAATTTTAAAAATATTTACAATATGCATGAAGAATGTAAGTTCTCTATGACTAAAAGAAAGCAACAGAGACTTGTTGCAGAAGTTAGTTGTGTAGCCATTTTAGAAATGGATTTATCTATTTAGAGATAATAATGAAATTGAAAACCCTAAAATTCTCATCTGGGGAAGAACATACGCCAGTAAAATTGTTGAAGACGATGAGTATATTCAGCTAACAAAAGCATGTGGAACCTTCAAAAGCTTGCGAGGCTACACTAATATGTCCATCAGAAGAGGAATCTCGATTTTCTATCGCTTACAGCATTCTACTTTGTAAGAAAGTTGAGCAGGCTGAACGTTTATTACGTGCCATTTATACACCTACCAGTTATTATCGTTGATGCAGATTTCCGAACAGAAGTGCACGGCGCTATTCAATGCATTGCAAATAGCTTTGAAAATGTCTTTGTTGTGTATAGTTTACGCAGGTTTTACCCGTTTGCAAGCAGAACTTAACTGTATGGAAAATCTAATTGGAAATATTATATAAATATGCCATGTAAGTAATTTTCATTGAAAACGAATAAAGAAATAGTGAAAATATTGAAGATCTATAATGGTTCAAACGACACTGAGGGATTGACTGGTAAGCGTGAGCTGAAGCACAGGTAAAATATCGATAATTTTACCGGTATGTGAAAAATGCTGTAAAACCAAAAGTAATTAAAACTGACCAGACAGAAAAAAACTCCCATATAACATTACTGTTGTTTAAGGAAGTGCGTATGGTGTTTTCAGTCGGAATTTTGTTCACTTTGTAATATTTAATAAAATTGCTCGTGAGTTACTGGATTTGTTTCGAGATGTGCTCAGGCCCGATAAATACTACTAGGCAACCATGAATTTAAGCCAACACAATATAGATATATAGATAGATAGATTTATTTCAGTATATCACAGATGTACAAACATGGCTAAAACAAACATGATGCATACATACATAGATAATTAGATGTATACACATGTTTATAAACCATGATATTCTCATCAATACCAAGGATAACACACATAAGGGGAAAGTGGTTCTCCCTTATTTCCATTGTTGTAATTGACATTGATTACGCACCACGGAAAGGCATGATTAGGATCCTTCAAATGAATCAATGGTATCACATTTGTACAGTATCACAGACCTAAGTTATTACAACATCATTGTATGCACGAGAACAAAGTACTGTACATGTATGGCTAAAGATTTCAGTTTTATGAGCATTAAGCAATTTTATGACAGTCACTGACTAGATTAAAAAGTAATACACCAAGTTTATCTATCCAAACATTACACTTTAATGCAAAGAGATCGTTCGAATGAAAGGGCACAATGTTAAGACAGTTACCTTAATTGCTTAAAAACTGTAATATTACGTATCAACAGTGGCAAGTTATTCAAAAGGATACACCCCTGATAAGCAAAAGCCATTTTACCAAATCCCGTCATCTTGGGAAAACAGTAACAACCACTGTCATTGAAATAGAAAAAAAACCTTGTACCGGTACAATGATTGTGTAATGAGTGTTCAGGATTAAAATGTTCTTCCAGTTAATCTGGAGCTATGCATGACTGAACTTTGAATGCATGACACAAAATAATTTAGTTAACCCGTTTTTCAACTGGTAACCACTTTAAATACCTAAACTGGCCTTGGCCGACATGAGACATAAACATCCTATTCAAGACGAATATCATTAACTTGTTTTGTGTTATAAAGTTTTCTTTTCAACAACTGTGTCACACCTTGGTATCAAAAAGAACAGGCATGATCAAATTGGCACTGGATGAGGGATGTAACCAATAGCTTTCTGGTAGAAAATCACGTTTTCTTTGCAGGAATTTTAACCCTAGTGTTGGCTTTACTAATAACTGATCTTGCAATAGGCTCACCAGACACGCTTTGGCCCAAATGGCGCCAATATATTTAACTAAATGGACAGCATCAATAATCATGACATTACATGATATTTTCATGCTTGATTGAAACATTTTACTTTTGGTTTTGAGCCAAACAATCTGGCTTTTACTTTTACCTGTAACCAATATGCCAGAATCATCAGCATATAAAATTAATTTATTCTTTTAACTGCTGACATGTCATTAACGTAGATTAAAAGTAAAAGAGGTCCAAGTATTGACCCTTGATGGACACCACATGTGATACTAGAGAGAGAAGATGATGTATCAGGAACAGAAACCAGTTGATGTCTAGCACATAAGTATGACCTAAACCATCAGACGGCAACTTCACTTAGCCCAAGGGTTTCAAGTTTAGAGTGACCAACAGTGTCGAAGGCCTTCTGGAGATCAAGCAGTACAATCCCTACCATATGACCCTTATCCATTTGGAATCGTATAAAGTCAGATAAGTGTGCAGGGTATGTATACGTCGAAACGAAAACCAGTGCCTAAATCCAGACTGAAAACTATATATTTTTTTTATATTTTAACACGTCATACTTTAAATCATCCGGTACTACACGTTGGATAAATGACACATTGACAATATGAGTAAGAGGACAAGCTTTGATGGGGGCACTGTCCCGTTCAAATCTATCAGGTATTTGATCTAGACAAGTAGCACTGTGGGAAATAATGTGACTTTATTTTGTTATACATCACGGAAAATGGCGGATTATAGTCACCGTTAAGCGCCTGGTTTTCGTACTTTTCATTAATATTAGTTTCCAAACACATTTATGATATTCGAGGCATACCCTATACCCTGACCATTAAAATTCAGCGTATTTTGTTTCCCTCCGCTGAAGAATGCATTGATTGCTAGGAATGCATTCAAATTCAAACGTTGAAAATAAATCTTACGAGCTAAACCTCACGGAAAAACTAGTGTTTTCCCAAAGAAATGCATTAAAACTTATAATGTGAAATGCTTTTAACATAAATAAATAGAAACTATTATTGTAACATCGTATCGGTATGCGAAGATTTCATTTCTTGAAATTTGAGGAGTTATCAAAATTTTCATAAAATTGCTAGTTTACACGTGAACCATTTAAGTCTAGATTACAAGGGACTGTTAATCAACACTACACGGATGGAATTACAATGCAGTTTATATTGACATATTGGCACTTTCTAGTTCTAATCTGACTGTAATTTAAAGCATTTGGACATGTATTTGTCCTCAAATAATATTTCAAACTCCAGAAGTTAATAAAAATTAGCCTGAATTTTGAGTAAATCCATAGAAATTGTCAAATTCAGAGTATATTTGTGTAACGTTTACTCCCTTTCCACTCAGTAACCTTGCAATAAGTTACTTTATATATGTAACATTTAGTTAAATGAAAAAAATGATGTAGATTTATTCAGAATACCTTTTAAAGACCAGTTTGAAGAAAATTTTGTGTACCCAACTTCCATGTGGCTTTAAATATGTACTGTACATCTAGGCATGACACATTCATGCTATTCATGGACCTTCACATGTCATACCTGTCAAAGAAACATTTATCCTTAGTTACTATAAGTGACTTGATAAGTTTTTGTAATGTGAAGAAACAATATCAATTATAACAATTATATTTTAAAAAACAGCAGTCACATGATACATTTTTGATTAATTTTTGTATACCAAATGACGATTTTTCATTTTTTCCTGTGAAATTTTCCATATGAAGTTACAGTTTGTCCTTGAAATGGTCATGAGTAATGGATGAGTTATATCACACTTTTTGTTTTGCTCCTTTCCAACACTTAACATCTTTTCTTCAATCAATACATACAGCAGGGAACTCGCAACTATGGAAAAATGTGTCATGTTTATGAACATTTATTTTTTAGACATTTTTAAAATGATTTCTGAAATACCCTGTAAATTTACAGAATGAAAACTGATACTATTAATAAACAATATGTGAGTGCAATCAATTTATGTTGGTCAACATACTTCAGATCTATAAGTTTCATGGTACACTAGATGAAAATATATTAAAGAAAAGAGTGTTGTTTTAAATTTTGGTAAATATAGCTGAAATACACTATCACAGCCATTTTCTTGATATATGTGCAACTTATACAGAAATGTCTGTTACCTTATGTCACATCATGCAATCTAGAAGACTGGTGGAACATTCTTGGGGTTTTAAAGAGGATCAGCCTCTAAACTTATTGATAAAGATAAATCAAACAGTGCAATATGATGTTTGCATGTAACATACATTATTGTAAAAGAAACTAATGCAACTAACATAAAGTTGTGGGTGAGTGAGCATTCAGCACTTGATGATTTGAACTTATCATACTCATACAGAATACAGTTTAATACAGAATACAGTTTTAAATGCCTACATTAAGCCTGTCATGAGCATGGTATGGTTAAAGCTCTGCTAGGCATAATCCAAACAATACTGGAAAATAACATCCTGGCTGCAATGAGTCTGCACGGAAAAAAGGAGTGTAATTATATGCTGGTTACAGTCTCTTATTTCAATAAATACAGTTTATACGTTGAAAACACAGAAGAAATTAAGTACATAAATATTTACTTTTTACATTTGGAACGATTACTCATGTCGCGTAATCCTTGATTTTAATATACAGTAGATATACACTGTCTATGCATAATAAGCTGTACACCACAATAATCTTAAAAAGATGTTTGTCAACAGTATTATGCACTGGTCATACTGCTTGTAGAAGCAGTCTAAATAAGCTGTCATGGATACAGTTACTACTCATATCAAAAAACTTTACACATCATGTAGATATATGATATATTCAGAGTAAATGTCTCCTAACTTTACTTTTGTCAGGAAATAATTCAGGTATAAGGGCTTATATGAGGGAATAAATCATGCCTGCACCAGGATTTGAGCCTGTTTATTTTCCAGATTCATTAAACAGAGCCACTAATAAGTTTCACTATCTGAATGACTGTACAAAGTGGTTCTGATCACGTCATACTTACGTTCCCACTCCCAGTCAATTTGATACAAAATTTATTTTCACACATATTCTGTACTAGGGCAAGGGGAGCTATTTAGATAATAACATGAATTCTTACTGCACTGGACTGAAAATACCATCAGATAGGCACTTATTGTGATTTGTTTATAGACAGACACACTCGGAACAGTTACATTTACAAGGTTACTGTCCTATTACACTTCTACTTTCGAATTGAAGTTTTCACAAATATTATGGGTTTATTTGCAATCTGACCAAAACAGTAATGCACAAGCTTAAACAATTCGTCTTGTTAAATATATTTCCCGATTGAGCCGAACATATAGAAAATAATCCAAAACCATTCCAAAGTATTAAACTTATTTGACATTGACACGTGCAGTCACCTGGCGTATTATGATTTATTATCGGCCCTTACACGACAAAGTAAATGTTTGTGTTAAAGAAATATAGATATTTTATCAAGACCGTTATACTAACTTAGTTTGTTTTAGTGTGTTCAGTGCTCTATTTTGTCATCAAAACATCAAAAGGACACTTTAGAAGGCAAATATGCATACACATTTCACCTGTTTTGCATATGTTTACAATCTGCTATAGAAACGGTGTACACTTTATTTAATGTCCGTGCATTATGTCTCCACGACACTCGTTGTTTTTTTTTTTTTTTTGAATCACACCCGGCACAGATGTCGACAGTCTTAAGATTTTTGCAGAATCAGGCTGAAGTATACTCTGTGTAAAAATATAGATTCTCGAGGACTGTGCTCATACTTAAATTTCCATTCGAAGTTACGAAAACTTTAGAAAATGACACGAATTCCGCGACGATGTGTGTCTAATTCAACTGTCATCATCTTTGATGTTTGATGATTCAAGCTCAAAAAAATGTATCTGTGTGCTTTTATACTTGGTTTACATGTATAAATACGGAAGATGATTTTTTTTAATATTGGGCCATTTTTCATAATAGGCGAACCAAACCCCTTATTGAAAAATCTTTTTAACCACATCCCCTATGTTTTCCAGTTGTATTATCTTTTCTTTTGGGATTATACTAATATCATATGTGTGTGGATGTAGGAATATATCATAGGTGCAGTTTAAGGTATTTAAACCATAAAAGTGACTTTTTCGAAGACCACGAAAATTGCTGTTTTCATTAATTATATTCTTTCAATGATTCACATTCAAATTTTAAAAGAAGTTTACCGTTTAAATAAAAAGATATATGGAAATTATACATCTACCTCCATCGTGTGAGTTAAGACTTACCTAATGGCATACCAGAAAGAGTAAGTTGTCACTCTTTAGTAACCATTATAAAAAAGAACATAATTTTGGTAATAAAGTATTCAGTATACACTGTAGAGTTACAGTAAGACTTTAAATTCCACCAACTAATGAACCTGCTATAATGGTCGTGATGTATATGATAACAGAGTTTTTTTTAAAAATAGCAAATAAAAAATCAAAGCAAAATGCGAATTTTATGAATGGGGCGTCAATTTCACTATGATAAATGTTGTCTTTTGACAAGATCCAAAGTTCAGATATTTAGTCAGCAGCAATTTTACTTTTTGACCTACTTTCTTATTTTTGAAGCTATAGAGATGTAATTTGGACCATGTGTACAATTTTTCAAACTAGTTTTAAGCTTTTATACACATGATCTTGATAGGACCTTGAGCGTGACCTTATGATATTTCTTGATTGATGTTTTTCCCGGTTAAAACAAAAACATACAATCATACATAAGTTACAAATACCAGTTACATAGTTACACAAATTACTTAAAACAGAGGCAAATAGAGACTAGTTAAAACTTAAGTCATTTTAAGGAAGGTCTTTTTTATCACAGATAGCTTATAAATATTACAATAAGGTTAAAATATCACGGCTAGTATGACTGACATTTATGATATAAAAGGAAACATATGGTAACTTAGAATAAGACTAATTCAGGAATAGACAGATGTAACATATATGTCATATAGCAGTGTGTATTAACATAGGATTGCCCATGAAAGTGGGCTTCGATAGCTCAGTGGTTAGAGATCCAGGGTTCGAATCCCAGCCCGAGCATGAGGTGTGTCCTTGGGCAAAGACACTGATGCCAAACGAACCTCAGTCCACAAATCTTAAATGGGTAGCAGTGATATAAAACTCGCTGCCTCTCTCTCACGAGCGTGATGACATCTGGAATGAGTGTTCGATAGCGATTCAATAAGCTACGGAGCTTTCTTTGTAATCGAACTAGATTAAATTCGTACAAACTAAAGCTAAAATCGTATTTCTTTCACTCTGTTTTTTACCTAAACTAAGCCTATTAAATTGTTTTTTACGGTCATTTCTTTAATCCCTTTGGCAGCGAATACCAGTCATTAATTGCACTGTAGTTAAATGTGACATTTTCTTTACCAAAACATTTGGGAACTTTTACACTGTACACATTTTGGAATAAGTATGTTTATCTCTAACAGGTACAAAATGTCATTTATCTATGTAGGACACTTGTTATAAACAATTTTAAAGACATGGTTCAGTCGTATTTGTTAGTTTCTGTTTTTAACGATAAACACATTCTTGAGGTTAGTTCACCTGACCACATATCCTCAGGGTGACAATTCATCTGTTTACATTTGCAAACGACACCTCCTCTGAAACCACAGAGCCAAATTTGATGAAACTTTGTAGGGATGTTCCATTCATGGGAGGATTAGATTTTGAAAGAAAGTGAAGCCATGCAAAACTTTGGTTACAATAAAAACAGAAAAACTTCTTCTCGTCAGAAACCACAACAATTTTACAGAAATGTTCTTTGGGCGATTCTCAACCAAATCATTTCAAATAATTCAAATTCATGGATTCATGAAACATGGCCGCCAAAAAGGTGGGACCAGTTGTCCAAATATGGCTATGTGGAAAATTTAGAATATCTCTGAAACCACTAGTTTGATTTCAAAATTAAATCACAGAAATGTTACTTGCCTATACAAAATTACTTAAAAAAAGTTTGATTTTTAAGAAACGTGACCTAAAATTAATTTCCGTTTGCATAATTATAAGGCTAAAGGTTAAAACGCATACAGTTCAAAACAATTCCAATGTGATTTGAATATTGTTTACATATTTCGGTGAGTAGTTTAAACATATTTATTGCGTATGTCACATATAGTACATAAATGATTCATCACAAAAGCAAAGTTTCAACTGTTAAGTTTCCCCTGATACGTCTCCAATTAGTGGAAAGTGAAATGCGGCAATTAGACTGTTTTAAATTTCTTCACAGCAACAAAGAGAAGACTCAACTATATAGCGTAAACAATCAAAATTTGAGTAATAATGAGTACTGCGCGTCATACGAAGTCGATAGTGTATAACTTGAGCTCGTCTGTTTTCAGTGCAGTAGTAAGACGCTGTTCTTTGTTCGTTTGGCTTAAGCTCTTGTTTAAAGTAGGCGACTTTCTTACATGGGCGGGAAAATTGTACCAATCACGAATAATAGATAGTAAAATGAATTAAAATACTTAACATATATCACACGGAGCGGAAGATGCACACACGATGCACGCACGATATACGCACGTTACACGCTCGATGCACGTCCGGTAAATACACGATAAACGATACAGAACGATACACGGTATTCACGATATACGAAGCGCACGTAACACGATATACGGACTACACGTTATATGAATACTTTTACATTTATTTTAATCAGAAAAAATGAATCAGATCATTTAGAGGCTTTATACTCTAACAATTGAAAGAAAGACTTTAATTTTAAGGATCCACAACTTCCATAGGTACAAAACATGTTCATATTAAGTGTCATATTTGAACATGCGTGGGTAATTTGGCATGAAATTGATCCCGAAGTGCGAACAAGCGGACGTTATTAAAGTTAACTGTCGTCAATACGCTTCGTTTAATCAACTCTACACGAAAAACACTGTCCTTTCGTCTTGCTGACAGCAAACGGAAATTTAATTCCAATCAGTCAGTATCGTTTATAGTAAAGCTTTCGTTGATTCGTCCTTTAATTTCCACTAAGCTTATAAACACCTTTGTAACACCATAAATCCCATTTCCCCGCGATATAGTGTTCGGTGCGGGTATACAATGTTTTAAGAGAATGCCGAAACAACAGCAGTTTGGGATGAGACCTAAAACCGAGGTCCGATATTGCTGAAAAATTAAGTTTTTTCCCGTCAATAAAATATCAATAAATTTCTTATCTCAGAAGTAAACTGTCTACGTCATGTCCAAAAGTCGTTCTCGCCCATACCTACACCAACAAGCGAAATTATATAATATGAAGTCAGCAATATTTTTGCGGAGATGTACACGCTAAGTGAACTTTTCGCGATTGAATACAAGATCGATCGTATACCGTGTAGGCATATCGTGCATCGGGAGTCGTATAACGTGTGAAGTATATGGTGTACGTTGTACGATGACTGATACGAAATACTTTACTATATACGATTGACAAAATAAATGATGAGCGCATGCACGTTAAACGCACGCTATACGCACGATATACGCAAATTTTGACAACTGTTACCTTCCCACTGCTGTTGGTGATTGTGCATGACACATGATCAGAGTTACGAAAAATGTAACCAGAAATAGAACTACGCGTTTACGCCACACGACATATAACATATTGTGATTTAAAGCGATTAACCATTTTATAGACCAGAGTAAATCTACGTTCACGTCTTCTGTTTTCGAGAGGCTTCCAATTAATTTCACGATACCGGATTGTCAAAAAGGCGAGTTGAGTTGCCCCTATTGTTAAACGCGCTCATTCAACATTTTGTCCAGCATATCTTTTTCAGTAGCTGTACAATTAGTGCATATGACATTACCGTGCTCTATTACAGGACGAACAAATGCAGTATAATAGTTTAAAGTGATTTCAATCAAGAATCATTTTCAATTTACGCATTACATGAACTTGTTTCTACTTGAACACTTTTTACTGTATTACTCTGTATGCCTAATATTTCATACAATTGTTCATGAGAAGAAGATATTAACAGTTCTTTTTTAAATTTTAGGAACATATGTGCACTGAAACGGAACATTTCATATCTCATAAAGAGGACAGTGTAAAGATCATACTTTAGCAAAAGTGTCGATCTATTTTGTTGCCGGTAGCATTAATCTTCCTGCGTATAAGTCAGAATCTCGACATGCTTAATTCCCAAGGTACAATACACATTTGCTTTCAACTCAAAATGTTTCAGATACGTGACTTTCATTCGTCTACTGCAGGCAACCCACATCAATTTAAAAATAACAAGTACATTTCTACTATGCTAGTCTTGCTGAACAGTTTGCTTCCTTTTGAACCAATGCCTAAGGCATATACACCGAATTGGCGCTTTTTTCTCGTATATTCGAATTCGAATCTAAGCGCCTTATGGCTTTATCGATCTCACAAAACAAAACTTGGAAATAATACAAAATTAGCTCGCCGCTGCCCGGTTGTCAATATTGGGTCTCTGTATTACCACCGCCGTCCACATACCTAACCTTTAAATCTTGAAAGCAGTTGTAAATTTATAAATATAAATTTGTACATTTCCTGCATCTTTCATTTCTGTGCAGATCTATTCATAATTATCTTTATAAATATCTCTACATTTCTATTTATATTCTTGTTACATAATTTTCTAAATGTCAAGTGCCAGCTGTTTTAGACTTTGGAGTTTTGGTAGTAACCGTTATTGCTATCATGACGTAAAACAGAAAGAAGGATTTCACGTTAAACTAGGTCGGCTGTGACGTCATACGCTACACAATAGCGGAGTAATTTTCTTGTTGCAGGAGCTTCTTTTTAAACAATAACAACACTATTATAAGTGATTGTATTAAATAGTTAGTATGGACACTACTTGAAGGTAACTGATTGAATACTTACTAGTTCATAAACAACCTAACTTAGGATGTAGAATGTAGAAATATTTGGATTTATAAAAGATGACAACCCTTATCTGGCATTATGCAAAATACTCTTTACCTAAAAGTAGAATTCATGCCGGGAGTGCTTTTAATTCTAGAGAAATCCACAAGTGCGGAACGTCATAATTTTGGACGACATGTCAGTAGAAGCTGCCTAAGAACATCAGTTCACCGTAGGAAGCCATCACAGAAACTTGTCAGCGAAAGCATTGAATAAGAATTGGTCCTTTAGTTGAGATCCTACTCAGAGGAGAAATTGTCATTATCTTCTTCTGTTTAACAATCCAGCAGATAACAGCCTAGTTTGACGTGGATTGTATCCATCTTATCCGCATTACGGAAGAAGCAGTGAGTCAACCGTTTGCTTATTTGTTTGTGGAATCAAAACCAAACACTCCAGAAAATGTGCGCTTGCGCATTTATGTCTTAGATATATTAAACAGAACCTCACATGACAAACGTCTTGTGCAACAACCATGTTTACTGGGTTCTGATCACATTGAATATAGCCTTTCAAGAGTGCAGTCGTAATTAGGACACGGTTCTGTGCACGTTGAAGCTGATAAATTAACTGTGCACGACAGAATGGACAAGTGGTCATCTTGATTTTACTGTGGATTGTTTCTGAAAACAAACTTGACCTGAAAATTTTTGTAAAGAGTTGGTGTTAGGAGAATTCACTGAAGCGAAAATTTCCGAAAAAGAGATGATCTACGTGTGTTTATGCTTCAATAGACAGATTCCTGTTTTACGTGTTTAATCTGAGAGGTGGAAATACTCACAATAAAATAATGAGAACTATTCAGAATTACATGGAAGGGAAATTCAAGCTCGAAAAATCCATTCGTCTAAGATATTATAGAACATAAAGAAAAACAAAACAATAGTGACAATGAACATGTAAATGATGAAGATGTCAGTAATGAAAATGGCAATGATGACGATGATGATGATGAATCTGATGTTGATGAAGATGATGATGATGATGATGATGATGATGATGATGATGATGACGAAAAAGGTTATAATAAACGGACAAGTGTAAGCAAGAGCGATGAAAGATAGACACATTAAGGTAACAATGTTATGAAATTTCAAATGTGCTAGATCTATGAAGTATATTTTATATTAAACTGATTGTTAACTGTAACTTTGATTTTTAGAGATCATATTCATTTTGCATGCAACTCATCGTACAACAACTGACATGACGCCAATGGTGCTATAAACCCACCCCTTTGTTGATGTTGGATTATTTATAACAAAAGAATCCATTCAAACCTTTTCCACGTGCATTTATTTGTCGTAGGTAAAGTCGAATTTTGATAGGTATTGAAGTCACTTGATTGTCACCTGGCGTCTGGTCAATTGTATAAAATAAATATGTTTTTAGAAAACCTAAGTGTGTCTGATTAGATAGATCCGGATGAGCTCAATGAAGCAGTAGATACAATCTTCACTTTGTGATTGATCAGTAAGACACATGTAAAAACACAAATTCTCAACTTTTTACTTACATTCTGTTAAAATTGAAACAGTTACTTACTCAATTATTCCACTTAATTTCTTTTCTCGGATTAATTATAAATATGTATATGTACGAACACTTGTCTAACTATTTAACAGAAAGAAGTAGCTAGTAAACATTAATTCAAGACTCTTGTAAAGTAACATTTTGATCTTGTAAAATAAAATATACAAAGTATAAACTCTGAACAGTATTTCCATTTTTGTTTTTGACGGAAACTAAACATTACCCTTTTTTCACACATTACACAAACTTTCTTTCTACATTGATAATATCAATTGTCATTTTTATCGTTTTACGTTTCCAGTTAGAACTTTTTATTTCAGTTGCACGCCAGTTTGTACACTTAACTTTTAGTTGATACATGGCTTTAAGCTCTGGTGAAATGTTCAAACACATCACATTCTGATAGGAACGGCAAATGATGTCCTCTTCATTAATTAATTTCAATATTTCATCTATATTTAATTCCAACAACTTCATTTTCGATTCAGTTAAGCATGAGTCGTCCCTTTGTGGTAATGTCGATCTTGACAGCCAACACAATTTCATTTTACAACAGTGTACATTTGCTTTGAAAATTCCTGCGCATAAAAGAAGCATGAATCGAGTAAACACACATCATTTTTATCCGTGCTGCTTTTTTTGTCCTTAAAGTGTTATCGCTGTTTAAAAACGCAAACCGTTTCTATCCTATATTATTTGAAAATGATGATTCATCAAAAAGGTCCTTAATTTTAAATGATTGTCCGATCATTTTCAATTGACACAGTCAGGTGACCATTTTCTATGCTCGTTTATCGCACTATTAGTATATTTGTTAATGCATACATAGAAAGCATGTTAAAATATTTTACAATTCATACTGATAACTAATTAAAGATCAATAAAGATGTATACAAAATTGTGAGATTTTCTTTTATTCTTTTATTTGTAACTTCAGCCTTGATCGAGAGAGATCAAATGGATAGCCACTGGTTGTATAACGAGTCTTTGATTAAATTTGAAAGCCCCATATCTATAGTGGTTGTATATCCATCGAGTTCAGGGAAACGCATTTTATAAAACAGATGTTAGAAAATGTGGAAGCTATTTTCAAAATACCACTGTCAAAAATATTGTTTTATTATGGTAGTTTTTGGCAGCCTTCATACGACGATCAAATGCAAAACAAATGTGTCAAAAATAACATTTATTCAGGGTAAACCAGGCAAGAAGAATGCGGAATATTTAACAAAAGCTAATAATGAGCATATGATTTGCTGTTTCGACGATTTAATGTCTTTTATAGCGAACTGCAATCTTATGGAACGCTTGTTCTATAAAGACGGACATCATAGATGTATCACAGTAATATATTCAGTACAAAATAATTTTTGTAAATTCTGTTAGCCTAACAATTTCTTTAAACACGCATTACCATAATTATATTGTTTAAAAATGATAGAAACGCGCAACAGTCTGAAACATTTGCACGATAAGTTTTTGTAGGGAAAAAGTTGCAGCATTTCAGATTCATAATCTGAAGAGTGACGTGTATAAGTAAGATGGAAGCTTCCTATTCTACTTATGCACTATTTACAAATTATAGAACATTCACAAACATGTTTATTATCGAACTGGAGTCTATAGAAGATAGCTATAGTGTTGCAGTGTTTCTTAATATATACATTTTATCGTTATAGGTATGAAAGTTTTCTACGTAGGAATTTTTCTTCTACTCCTGCTTTCATTCTTCTTATTGAACAAGACCTGGAACCAAAATACACTTAAACGAACGCAAACTGAAGTATTGGTATCAAACGATGTATCTACCACTAAAAGAACACAAATTGCTTTTTTGAAAATTCCTAAAACGGCATCAAGCACAATGGCATGCATCTTTTTAATGTTTGGTTTCAAACATAATCTAACAATGTTCTTGCCAAAAAAAAACTACATAGATACCAGTGATCAAAGAAACTTATTAGCGACAAAAAGGCATTACAATATATTTGTTTCACATACACAATACAATCATATTTTTTTCACGCATATTGTAAAGGATCCTGCAATCATAAGCATCGTTCGCAATCCAGAAGAAAGATTCATTAGTCATGTTTTTTATTCCAAAGAACTGAGAAAAAGGTTTAAAAATCTTTCTCCCCAAGTTTATGTTAACACAATGTTAAGGGACTCGGAAAAATATATGCCACCTAATAGACTTGCATCATTTTTCGGAATATCGAAGAGTGCTCTAGAATATAATAACAATTTGCAGAAAGAACTTGGCAAGATTAATTCGGAATTTACATTCGTTCTTGTCCTAGAAAGATTTGATGAATCACTTGTCCTAATGAAAAGAGTTCTCAATTGGTCTACTGCAGATATATTATATGGGAAAAAAAAGAATAATAATCATGCTCAGGTATCGCTTAATACTACTCAAAAGGAACAATTTATCCTCTCAAATTGGCCGGATTTTGAGATTTATAATTTCTTTTTTAATGAGCTAAACAAGAAAATACAAAATGCTGAGAAAGATTTTGAGGAAGAAGTTGACTATTTCAGAAATGTTTTGGAACAGGTCAAATATTTTTGTAAAGACGATCCAAAAGACTACACAATCTATACATTTCCACAGTCGAAATGGGAGTCTAGTTTTTCCGTGTATAAAAAAGACTGTGCCACTCTTTATAAATATGACGTTCAAGATTTCAAACGTGGACATCACACAAAATGGTAAAAAAGTAGTTGTTCTGAACCGTAGGAAACGCTGAGTGTATATGTAGTTAATATAGGGTTAGGGTTCGGCTCCCTAACCCTAACCCTACCACTAACCCATGACAGACAGGAATCTGCCATATTGAAGCATCCTCTCTTTTTCGGAAAGTTTGGCTTGAGTGAATTCTCAGGACACCATTTCTTTACATGATTTATAAGGTCAAAAAAGTTTTCAAAAGCCAGTTCACAGTCAACACAATATGGTCACTTATCCATTCTGCACTGTAGAAAGGCTACATTTAATGTGATCAGAAACCAATGAACATGGATGGTGCTTGCACAGGATGTCATATGGTTGACTCACTGCCTCTTCCAATTGTGTCATTAGGTAATGCGGATTAGATGGATGCATTCTACGTCAAATTAAGCTGTTTGTCAGTGTAACAATGGATGGTCAGGGCTAAACACACCAGAGTAATTAAACATTCGACACCATACAAAATATACAGCTTTAATTACAGTGATGAATATTACAAAGATGAATGCAAAATATGATAATAATGTATAATGGACTATAAAAACGTCTTAATGATAGTCCTGATTTCGACACGTTTACACTTTACTTAACGGTGAAACACGTTTTACAATTACAAATGATTATCCCCGCCATTCAGAACAACATCTCCGTATAGGCTCCGGTAATCCGGGGTTTGATTTTAGTAGACATTAATGTCAACTGCGATAAAGTTGTTTCCTGTGGTGTGAAAAGGGCACCACGTAGACAAGTCTGTGCTCGGGAATCAATACATCCGGGCGAATCTAGTAGTTAATCTACGTAACATGTAGGTCTTCTCCAGGACAGTCATCGTCTGGGGGCAATACATATCTCTAACACTGATGGCATTGTATCTTCCGGGGAACAAAGCTAAAATATATAACGTACTGTTAATACCATGGCACATAAAACGTATCGGGCATTAACCGGTCCAACGGGTACACCATACCTTTGTAGGTTCCCATAACTGTGCGTACATACGAATATATATGAACATGCGTTCAAAGACGACTCTTTGAGTATACCATACTATCTGAAGGTTACGCAATAGTAAACGTGTTATAAAACGTGCTATTTTCAAAAGTGTAATACGTTACTTCATACGTTCATTAATTAATGTTTCTCATTAACAATAACAACTTGTATTATTATTAAGAATGAAAGTAAAAAGAAATAAAACACAATTAATCTGAGTAAACAGATTTAAACTGCAGCTTAAATTCACTATGTACAATCATATCATAAGACAAGATATTCAATGATTACTTAAACAAGGTAATCACACAAAGGCATTTGAGAAAGATTTAAAAGACTGCCCTGATTCCTCGATGAACTGACAACTAATTCAGCTACTTTGAAAATTACGACATCTTGAAAACGAAATCATAATATGAAACAAAATAGCTTACAAAAATCTTATACTGAAAAGCATCTTTCTACTGAAACAAATTATGAAACAAAATAGAAAACGTTCAAAAATGAATTCATTTACCTTGTTTAAGCTAAAAAAGCTAGAAAATTACATGAAAGTAAACGAAACTTAATACTATAAACAATGCTCTTACTTTTATAGGAAAAGTCTAGCAAATAACTTTGTGACACACGTCCACCCTATAATAAGAAAATTTATAATTTTTTGCCTGGGGACTGAAAGTCCCCTAGGCCTAAGTTAGATTACCACATTTCAAACACTGCAGACAATTTAACTGTGCTATGTGCGAATACCAACTGTAAACATGCGCTTTGGGAAAGTAGTGCAAGACAGACCAGATCAATCTTTTGTTTGAATGTTGCATACGATAAGAACATATTAAAAATAAAAACAGTACATACAACTTCAAACGATTGCAGAAAGGTCTATAGCCCACGGGCTGCAATACACAATTTTTTCTGTTTTAGAAATTACTGCGCTGTTAACTGATTACGGAAGATTACCATATGCATATCACGGACAAGTACGAATATTTACGGAAATTTACGGAAACGTACGGAATTCGATATCAGAGTTTGTAGTTTGATTTTCAAATTGAAGATGTTATTTCATTGACAACTTTCTTATTTACGAACGATTACATATATATTTACCTTAAAATAAATTTCTTAAAAAAAGACACAATTTACGTACATTCCCGAGGAGGAACTCACGTGATCAAAATCATCCGCCATTTATCGAGGACGCTGCATGTCAAGGCCCAGTGAACGGTTTCACCGATTACAACTACAAGGTAACCCAGAATCATTTTTGGTTTTCCCTGTTATACACATTGTACAGTACTGTATTTATATTTCATTGTTGATATTGCTTTGTTTATTTCTGTCTCAAGGTCTTTTCCTTGGTACACAATAATTTTCGATCCACATCCTTAGATATCGCTTGAAGTTGAACAAAGCGCAGATTGAATTATTTTTATTGTTCTCTCAAACAATTGATATTGTTGACCATGTGATTATTTTTCATTTAACGTACGTTTTATAATAAACAAACTTCCCTGCCATCCATATACACCTAAGCCCAAAAGTTCCGCACGGGTTTTATAAGTGCTATAATATTTTCAAATGTTGACTAATTGTCCTAAAACCGGTTATATTTTGATTCATACACAAATCTGCAAATTATTGGGTTAAAAATTCAGGTAAGCGACATTGTCTCAGTTGAGTGGCCATGGTGAGCACGAATTTCACGTGCAATGTGCAACATGTAAATTCGCAATGTATTTTTGAATTTTTATGCTTATCTTTCTTTGATCAAACCTGACACGTCGTTCGCCAGTGCAATTTTTTATTTTAACTTGACGTTAACGTCAGAATGAAACTCTCAAATACGGTACGTATGCGCGCTATAGGCCAGTTGCAAGGTGTGATCACTGTAAACACGCTATTTTTTTTTTCGAGAAAAATCTTGAAAATAAGAAAAATTGTCCAGATTGCTTGAACCAGTCGCATAGTAGCAGTTTGACAGCGGTCATGAGGATATTAATTAGGAGGACAGCCTTTCTGCCTGTATAACTCACGCCAGCCCTGAGTTTGTATGTAATCCAAAGTGTTGCATATTAAATAATCAATGAATCAAGGTCTGGCAAGACGCAGTCCATTTAAAGAGCACCTCAACAGATTCGCACGCATTCTGATTATAAGCAAGGTAAAGAAGAACAAATGTACCTCTGCCTTGAAACAGATGAAAGCAGATACAAGCAGACCTGCAGACTATGCATGGTATAGTCTGCACACATGCAGAGTATGCATGGTATAGTCTGCAGACCTGCAGAGTATGCATGGTATAGTCTGCAGGCATGCAGATTATGCATGGTATAGTCTGCAGACCTGCAGAGTATGCATGGTATAGTCTGCAGAGTATAGATTGTATTTTCTGCAGTATATTTGACAGTTCTGTAGTTTGTGTAAATTGTATTCAGTCTTTAATTGCATGCTTGGTATATAGTGTCTGCACAGCTGTGTTAATTCAATGCAAAGATGTTGTTTTCTCTGCATTCAATTACTCCTACTACAGTGTACCTTGTTTTCTCTGTATTCAATTACTCCTACTACAGTGTACATTGCTTTTTCTGTATTCAATTACCCCTACTACAGTGTACACAATTTACAGTGTAACGATAATAATAACAACTGCTGTTACAGTAATAATTTCTTTATTTCCACAAGTTAACATTTACTTTAGGTTATACAAAAAGTGCAAATAATGAATACCCCGTAGGCCTTTTATTCAATAATTTCTTCTAGTGAATGAACAAAATAAGACCAAAAATACCAATTTCAAGTATCTAAGAGATAAAAAGCTGTAAACCAACCTTAATTTTTTGCAAGCCCCCACAGACCCTAACACATAATATTTGGCGATAGTGTGCCTGTACTTAGTTCTTTAGCCCAGATGATCCATATAACAATGTGGCCTTGAGTTATAAAGGCAGTCATTCTGACCAAGTTTCATGAAGGTCCAATTAAAAATGCAATCTCTATTGCATACACAAGGTTTTTCAATGATTTTACCCCATGACAAAGTTTTCGACCCCAAATGACCCATACTTGAATTCGAAAATTCGAATGAAAAAAAGATAAATGCAACCTCTATTGCATACACATGTGAGTGACAAGGTTTTTCTTTGATTTGACCCCGTGATCCAGTTTTTGACCCCAGATGATCCTATTCGAACTCAAAAAAGATTTCATCAAGGCTGTCATTCTGACCAAGTTTCACCTAGATCCAATGAAAATAAGCAGATTCTATTGCATACACAAGGTCAAGTGTAGACAGACAGACGGAAGACTGACATCAGGCGATCATGAGCATGACCATGAGCATTTTAGCTGAAAAAACTATGTCAACATCATTATCTAAAGAAGACTTCTACATCATAATAACTTAATACTTAATTGACCTTCTTGGACAGAAATTATGGACTATCGTGCTCTTGTGCAATAAACTCATTTGGGTAATTTAAGAACAAGAGGGCCATAATGGCACTATATCGCTCATCTGAGTTCTAATGCACTTGCTGCTAAGAGAGTCAGTGGTTGCTTGGGAAGTTAGTGGTTGCTATTGGAACTCATTGGAAGCTTGGATGGATTTTCCTATAACTCTATATAAAGTAAAGGAACCCCCTCACACACACAGGTGTGGTCAATTTTGATCCAAGGGGCTTGATTTGAACAAACTAAATAGAGGAACATTAATTGTTGCCATAGCAACCAGAGTTCTGCATGGAATGGAATTCTTTGAGCAACTTTGGTAGAGCTTCAGGCAAGAAACATCCCTGCCAAGTTTCATCAACATTGGCCATTGGCCAGGTGGTTTCAGAGGAGATGTCGACGGACGACGGACAATTATTCATCCGTAAAGACCAAAAATACCAATTTCAAGTATCTAAGAGATAAAAAGCTGTAAACCAACCTTAATTTTTTTTGCAAGCCCCCACAGACCCTAACACATAATATTTGGCGATAGTGTGCCTGTATCTGGTGTGCGTTCAATTATTTAAAGTACACAAGTATACATGTATTTTCTGTTCGATTCTACAGTATGATTTTATCAAGGAAAACATCCGACTCAAAGTTTATGAAGATCCAATGACAAATGCTACCTCTATTGCATGATAAATATGGTTTTTTCTTTGATTATACCTTGTGACATTTAAACCCAAAATGACCCATATTCAAACTCAACCTAGATTTCTTTAAGACAGTCATTCTGACCAAGTTTCATAAAGATCTTATGAAACATAGGCCATGATGGCCCTTAATCGCTCACCAGAGACATACTTATGACAATATTTGACTAAAGTTCAGCCCTAAACTACATATCATTAACACGAACATTCTGTTTGACCCGTACTGCTGACCAATTTACATGAGGATGGGTTGTAAATGTCATCTCTATGGCATACACATGGTTTTTAATCTGTGACCTAGTTTCTGACCCCAGATGAACCACATTCAACCTTGATCTTGATTGCATTAAGATAACTTTTATGTCCAAGTTTCATGAAGATTCAATGCATTCACAAGTGGTTGCTATGATTTGACCCTGTGACCTAAGTTTTGAACCCAGATGACCAATATGCAAACTCTATCTAGAATACACCAAGATAGCCATTCTGACCAAGTTTCATAAAAATCCAAAGACATATGCAACCTATATTGCATACACAGGGGTTTTCTATGATTTTACCCCATGACAAAGTTTTCGACCCCAAATGACCCATGACTTAGTTCTTTAGCCCAGATGATCCATATAACAATGTGGCCTTGAGTTATAAAGGCAGTCATTCTGACCAAGTTTCATGAAGGTCCAATTAAAAATGCAATCTCTATTGCATACACAAGGTTTTTCAATGATTTTACCCCATGACAAAGTTTTCGACCCCAAATGACCCATACTTGAATTCGAAAATTCGAATGAAAAAAAGATAAATGCAACCTCTATTGCATACACATGTGAGTGACAAGGTTTTTCTTTGATTTGACCCCGTGATCCAGTTTTTGACCCCAGATGATCCTATTCGAACTCAAAAAAGATTTCATCAAGGCTGTCATTCTGACCAAGTTTCACCTAGATCCAATGAAAATAAGCAGATTCTATTGCATACACAAGGTCAAGTGTAGACAGACAGACGGAAGACTGACATCAGGCGATCATGAGCATGACCATGAGCATTTTAGCTGAAAAAACTATGTCAACATCATTATCTAAAGAAGACTTCTACATCATAATAACTTAATACTTAATTGACCTTCTTGGACAGAAATTATGGACTATCGTGCTCTTGTGCAATAAACTCATTTGGGTAATTTAAGAACAAGAGGGCCATAATGGCACTATATCGCTCATCTGAGTTCTAATGCACTTGCTGCTAAGAGAGTCAGTGGTTGCTTGGGAAGTTAGTGGTTGCTATTGGAACTCATTGGAAGCTTGGATGGATTTTCCTATAACTCTATATAAAGTAAAGGAACCCCCTCACACACACAGGTGTGGTCAATTTTGATCCAAGGGGCTTGATTTGAACAAACTAAATAGAGGAACATTAATTGTTGCCATAGCAACCAGAGTTCTGCATGGAATGGAATTCTTTGAGCAACTTTGGTAGAGCTTCAGGCAAGAAACATCCCTGCCAAGTTTCATCAACATTGGCCATTGGCCAGGTGGTTTCAGAGGAGATGTCGACGGACGACGGACAATTATTCATCCGTAAAGACCAAAAATACCAATTTCAAGTATCTAAGAGATAAAAAGCTGTAAACCAACCTTAATTTTTTTGCAAGCCCCCACAGACCCTAACACATAATATTTGGCGATAGTGTGCCTGTATCTGGTGTGCGTTCAATTATTTAAAGTACACAAGTATACATGTATTTTCTGTTCGATTCTACAGTATGATTTTATCAAGGAAAACATCCGACTCAAAGTTTATGAAGATCCAATGACAAATGCTACCTCTATTGCATGATAAATATGGTTTTTCTTTGATTATACCTTGTGACATTTAAACCCAAAATGACCCATATTCAAACTCAACCTAGATTTCTTTAAGACAGTCATTCTGACCAAGTTTCATAAAGATCTTATGAAACATAGGCCATGATGGCCCTTAATCGCTCACCAGAGACATACTTATGACAATATTTGACTAAAGTTCAGCCCTAAACTACATATCATTAACACGAACATTCTGTTTGACCCGTACTGCTGACCAATTTACATGAGGATGGGTTGTAAATGTCATCTCTATGGCATACACATGGTTTTTAATCTGTGACCTAGTTTCTGACCCCAGATGAACCACATTCAACCTTGATCTTGATTGCATTAAGATAACTTTTATGTCCAAGTTTCATGAAGATTCAATGCATTCACAAGTGGTTGCTATGATTTGACCCTGTGACCTAAGTTTTGAACCCAGATGACCAATATGCAAACTCTATCTAGAATACACCAAGATAGCCATTCTGACCAAGTTTCATAAAAATCCAAAGACATATGCAACCTATATTGCATACACAGGGGTTTTCTATGATTTTACCCCATGACAAAGTTTTCGACCCCAAATGACCCATGACTTAGTTCTTTAGCCCAGATGATCCATATAACAATGTGGCCTTGAGTTATAAAGGCAGTCATTCTGACCAAGTTTCATGAAGGTCCAATTAAAAATGCAATCTCTATTGCATACACAAGGTTTTTCAATGATTTTACCCCATGACAAAGTTTTCGACCCCAAATGACCCATACTTGAATTCGAAAATTCGAATGAAAAAAAGATAAATGCAACCTCTATTGCATACACATGTGAGTGACAAGGTTTTTCTTTGATTTGACCCCGTGATCCAGTTTTTGACCCCAGATGATCCTATTCGAACTCAAAAAGATTTCATCAAGGCTGTCATTCTGACCAAGTTTCACCTAGATCCAATGAAAATAAGCAGATTCTATTGCATACACAAGGTCAAGTGTAGACAGACAGACGGAAGACTGACATCAGGCGATCATGAGCATGACCATGAGCATTTTAGCTGAAAAAACTATGTCAACATCATTATCTAAAGAAGACTTCTACATCATAATAACTTAATACTTAATTGACCTTCTTGGACAGAAATTATGGACTATCGTGCTCTTGTGCAATAAACTCATTTGGGTAATTTAAGAACAAGAGGGCCATAATGGCACTATATCGCTCATCTGAGTTCTAATGCACTTGCTGCTAAGAGAGTCAGTGGTTGCTTGGGAAGTTAGTGGTTGCTATTGGAACTCATTGGAAGCTTGGATGGATTTTCCTATAACTCTATATAAAGTAAAGGAACCCCCTCACACACACAGGTGTGGTCAATTTTGATCCAAGGGGCTTGATTTGAACAAACTAAATAGAGGAACATTAATTGTTGCCATAGCAACCAGAGTTCTGCATGGAATGGAATTCTTTGAGCAACTTTGGTAGAGCTTCAGGCAAGAAACATCCCTGCCAAGTTTCATCAACATTGGCCATTGGCCAGGTGGTTTCAGAGGAGATGTCGACGGACGACGGACAATTATTCATCCGTAAAGCTCAACCTGGCACAAAGTGCCAGGTGAGCTAGTAATTAAATCAAAACAGGAGATAGATTTCCACCCTGTTAGACTAGAAAAAAGCAAACACTTTCAATCAATTTGAACACATGACAAACCTGATCATATATATTAAACTAAAGGTGGTCAATCAGATTTTGGCCATGTTACAGATTTGTTTGAAACTTTAACATCTGATAAATTACACTCATGTATGTTCACTTAGCGCTTAATTCAAGTAAGATTTTCACTGGAGGTATTTTTAAAATTTGATTTCCCTATCCTGGATGTCCAACCAAGATAGAGTTATTTTATCATAAGTACAAATTTGATACACATACTTTGCCTAAGGAAAGATATAAATATAAAACCTATTGTATTATAGTTGTAAAATGTTTGCATTAAAAATATATGATTATTTAGATGGAATTCATTAGAAATGCAAGTTTGAAAAAATATTATTACCTCCCTTTACCTATCTTGGTTGCGCACCCAAAATAGATTGGAAATAAATGAATTCAGAAGCTACACGTAGTTTTAAAACTTGCCTTTTTGGTTCAGAATGTTAAAATATTTGTATATCTATCCAATGCAAATGTATAAGTAGAAATTATATTGAAATAAAAAAGAAATAACTCAACTTTTTAATTACTTTCAAATTAATAAAGGGGAGTAATTACAAAATTTTATAAAAGTAAATAAAATGTAAATTTCTAATAGGGATCTAACTCTATGTAATGGGTCTTCTTGTTCCTTAGATAAATCTCTAACAGAATATACAAAAAGTAAAAATTGTCATCAAATGTTGCTTAAATATGATTGACCACCTTTAACGGTTAGCTGAAAACATTCACCATCGATAAAATACAACTTAATAGTTTACGCCATAAGGCAATATGACTCATAGAGTCCAATGTCGCTTTGCTGTTATCTACAAAGGCGCAAAACAGTTTTTTGTTGCCTGTTAAATACATATCCACCAGTACTTTCAACAAGAATATTTGGTCAATTGTGCAATGATGTTTCCCGAAACCAGCTCATTCTTCACAAAACATTGTTGTTTAGCTTTAAGTTAAAAAAAAGCCTTTACTCCAAAAATCACTTCATTCACGGTCTTGTTGTTTTTACCAGAAATGAATAAAAAAAGCCACATAAGAAACTGTTAAAGATACAACACTGAAATACAGAAATTTTATAGCAAAATCAATAAATTTATCTTGCAAGTATTATAGTATTGGTTAAAGTCCAATTTCGCCGAAAAAAAATGTTTGTTTTAGGTTTCATGCCCCCCAAAAATAGGGTAGGTAGGTAGGGATTTTATTTTTTTTTTTGGGGGAGGATTTTTTTATTCTCAAACAAACCAAATTCAACGTAGATTTAAATGAATTTATGCTAAAAAATATTAACACGCAAAAAATGTTCTAGGGTCGGGGCCAAAAAAATAGGGTAGGTCGGGAAACCTGAAACAAACATATTTTTTACGCCTTAGCAAGCTGGATGTAAAATTATATGAAGTTCTTATGTTACCAAGACAGCTGCTGTCTTACCAGCTAAACTGACCCTTCTTTGCTTGAAAAACTTTTCAAAACTTTTCCATACTTTTTTAATTAAAGGGAGTCACTGCTGAAATTCAAAATAACAAGAAATTTTGTTGACCCAATCTTTTATGGAGACTAACATATTGTTAGTTAATTTCTGGGCAAATAATGATGGGTGAATTGCAATGCAAACATAAAAAATGGGGATCAATGTGCAAATAATATAAGAAAGAAATTTAGAAAAAACTGACCAAGCGAGTGTTTTTAGATTTCAACGAGCTTTTAGATATTACGGCATAGGTCTGTAACAAAGAACTGTAAAAGGAACTACATACATGTAGTTATTGATTGATTTTTATATCCTAACCATTCTTCTTGTAATAAAGTTTGAATAAACAATTTTAACCCCTTAACCCCATTTTGGCATATGGCAAAATTTGTCAATTAAGTCACAAGATGTGAGGTCAAAATACTTTTTCTCAAAAATGTTCTTTTTTTGCACTAAAATATTCCTGTTGTGCCTAAGTTTACTACTGCATATTTTTTTCTCAGTTAAATCATCAATTTTGAAATATCACAAATGTAAATTTCCAGAAGTGCAAAAATCCAAAACCTCACTAGTCATCCCCCTAAGTGTACATGCAAAACATACATGTAAATCGCAGTCATTTTTTCAAATGTAACATGAAATTTTATTTTGTGACGTCAAGCGACAAAAAATGAACGATATATATATTAGTAACGGGTGTCAACATTGGTTTATACTATATAAAATAGAGCATAGCTCTATCAGCATTATACATTCGCAAATTTTTATCAATAAGAATTATATGTATATCTAAAGTGCTAATGGGACTTTAAATTTTTGGAAAAGGTACAGTGGCGCTCACGTTTTTGTTCCGTTTTTCGGCAGGAAAACGCGAGCAGCGCCCGTTTTTCGCCCGTTTACCAAACGGGGCGTTTTTCGGCTCGCACCGTTTAAAAAAACGCGTTTTTTCTGCCCGCCCCGTGAAAAAAAAACGGCTGGTTGCACTGCACATGCGTGAACAGCGAGTTCCTGCGTTTTTCCCCGTTTTTTTACCGGGGTATCAAATGCGCATGCGTGAAAGGCGAGTTCCTCCGTTTTTTGCCGTTTTTTTCCGGGGTAGCAAATGCGCATGCGCCACATGTGTTTTCTTCACTGTTTGAATTTTTAGTAAAATTATGCCTATCCGTACAAACTATTAAAAATCGAGAGTATTATTATAGATGTTAAGTTTATAATGTGGTCAGATTAAGATTGAATTTTGTTTCTTATTTTCAAAAACAAAATATAACTACCACCAGCCTGTAAGATCATTACTTCCGCGTTTTCATCATAACATAAAATAAGCGGGTACATATCCCCACAAGATGGAGAGCGACGGGAATGCCTTGTGATAGATAGAAATAATTAAGCACCACTGTCCCTTTTATGTTACTATGAACAATCTATAACCAGTAGATATACATTTAATTAAATTAAACCTGCTCGATCATATGATTTCAGTTATCAAAATAAAACTATAACATCGGCAGTTGAGAACATTCATGGCCATGCTTCTGGTTCAATTAACATAGATTCTTTAATTTGTGCATGTACAAAATTTCCATATTCTTGATAACAACTTAATCGCTCTCGAGACTAACTACTATGTGAATCGCTCTTGCCAGACTTTTAATATCCTGATAAATTGCAAAACGTATAGTAATAAATTTAGGAAATAGATTTCACTATTGAGTCATATATCGGTAAGTATATCACTGCGGGGAGTGTAAATGCGTAGTAATCTAATCACGAAGGCCTGAGTGATTAATTTCGAAGTATCTACCAACACACAGTGATATAATAACCAGTATATCACTCAAAAATAAAATCTATTTCCATTCTAAACCGTTAATCTAAATAAAAACATGTTCGATGGGGTACTATTTGCTGCACTTTCATGAAGTCGCTGTCTTGAAAGTTGTAGTTTTCCGTGCATTCCTTGCATTTCGTGAAATTTTGGCTGTTCTTTTTTACTCCTCAAAAAAAGCGCTATACGTCTTATTTTTGTTGTGTCTGATATTGCTGGCGATACCAGAAGTGTAGAAAATTTTACTACAATTTTTTTTACATCACGTGACTTCATTAACAACAATACCAATCCAAGCGTATTAGCGCATGCACACTCGTAGATGTTGTGTGAAAATTACAAGGGAGGTAATTTCAGCAGTCAAAAATAGTTCCGGACACCTAGCGTGATATACTTAATAGTTTTATCACGCTCAAATCCTTCTTTGCGTATATAGGAGAAATTTCCAATAGTGTTAGAATATGAGTTATACTAACACAAGTGGCATAAACATAATAAGGTTGTTTAAGGTAGCCGGATACAGCTTCATAGACTTTGTAAAACACTGTGAAAAATAATCGATCAAGTGGAACACGCCAATAGTTACTGTGAAATAGGTCCTGAACAAATGAGGGAGAAAAGAATGGATGAACACACCATAGTCAAAGCGGCAACTATAACAATGCCCCACACCCCCACCTCAAGGTAGCATAATAAAATAGAACTATCACAGAAGGTAATGAATACCCCCCAAAACCCCCAATCTCTGAACGCCATACTGACACAGTATTCTTAATTTATATCACATTTGATGCTTATAATTGGACTATGCACAACGACTGTAGGCATGCTATTTATCTCTTCTGTGTAGCATTATTTTGACCAGAGGGTTAAGAAAATCAGAGTGCACAATATTTAATTATCTTAAACACCTGTCACCTTGACGTAGTGACCCAAAACATTGACCAAGTCCAACAAGGCATGGTATTTATTACTTTGTGAACTATCATTAAATTGTGATAAGGGGTTTTCGAGATAGAGTGCAAAATATTTTACTATCAAAAGCCCGTTAATGTGACCTTTGACCTAGTTACCAGAGACATGGACCATGTACATCAAGGCATGGAACGTATCATTTCTGTGAATAATAATTTAATTCTAACCAAGAGTTTTTCAGGGATTGCGTTCCATAAGTCTACGGATAGACAGACAGACAGACAGACAGTCAAGCTGAATCCAGTATACCCCCTTACACTTTGTGCAACTGGGGTATAGAAACATTTCCGCAGGTCGAGACATTGGTAAATTGTTTTGAAGGTGACTGAATAAAAATTAGCCACTACAATAAACAGTCCTGTTCTTTCAGTTTTCCCTATTTTTTATTTTTGTTTTTCATACACAAGAATATTATGACTGAAAGCTGCAATAAAGATTCATTCTTCAAGAGAACTGAGTTCCATTTAAGTTGCTCATCTGAGCAACCAATAACATTGTTATTAATGTCACTGTAGTACTCTAGTTCTGCAGTAACCAATATTGTATGTACTGCAGAACTAAATAGTATTCTATTAAATTGCTAAAGCACTGCATTTCGGCATTGTCCAAATCAATTCAAAATCTCTCAATGCATTAAAAAGTTACAACCTGAAAAAATTGAAAAAAGTTATCATGCGTCCATTTGTTTTCAAAATGCGACCTTGATATTTAAGCTTGCATCACCATGCTGTGATTGCAATTATATATATAAATTACTAAGGTTATTTCACGTGCTATATTCTTCATCATCAGCTACTGTTCTAGAGTTTCAATGACTTCTCTTATAAGAACAAAAATTCACAGCTAGCGTAGCCTTATCACTTCAGCTGCAACTTGGGATTGTATCTAATATGGATGTTGTCTGGCCAAATGATATTTCTTGTGAGCTATCAATTTGCTGATTTTACTGTTGTTCTTTCCTTATCTCCATCTTCAAAAAAATCAATGTACATGAATTCCAAATATGAGTAAACTCAGCAAAGTTCTTCTTTTAACTGCATGTTGTCAATACATCAAGTGTTCCATTGTCTCACCTCAATTATCAATTCTTTTCATTTGATGCTTTTGTTTTCCTGTTTTGTTTATTCCGTTGAAACTGAATAATCTACTTTTATGCATATGATGTCAAGTCTCATCACCAAGGTAATATGATGAATAAAAAAAGAACTTCATCTTCTAAACTGATACAGCCATCTGGATCACCACAGAATCCTTCAGTTAACAATTGCAATGATGGACTGTTTTCTGTTGTTTTCATATCTTGGTCTATTGAACTTCCCTCATCACTGCATGTACATGACGCTTTTTTCTACAATAAATTAAAAAGAAAAAATAGCAATTGCATTTGTTTTAAGTCTTACAACTAATAACTGATACACATACTGAACATTTACTGACTGAATAGTTAACAGTGCAGGTTATGATCAGACTACATGATTTTGATCTGCACAAGAGGCAAAAGTGTAACCAAATTGCTAAAAACTAAACTAGATGCCCACGTGCAATATGTCATCCCTGCCAGCTGTCAAAAGGACTAACTCCTTACCAAATAGAGATAGGTCAAAATTCACCTAAATATTGGATGTAACATGCATGTTGTACCACATAAAAGTAGTCTTGATTTTTCTCTACGGCGAGTAATAAAAATGTTACAATATAAGCTATTTATAGTAAAAACAAAGGGAAGTAATTCTAAAAACAAAGGAAGCTCATGGTGGTGAATATTTGTGCCAAGTAACATCAAAATCCCTCCATACATGAAGAGGAAATGCTGTGGACAAAGATATTCTTGAATTTGACCTTAAATCTCTAAGTGTGACCTTGACCTTAGACCTAGGGACCTGGTTCTTGCACATGCCACTTAGTCTTATGGTGGTGAACATTTGTGCCAAGTAACATCAAAATCCTTTCATGCATAAAGAAGAAATGCTCCGGTCAGTCATTCTTGAGTTTGACCTTTAACCTCTAAGTGTGACCTTGACCTTTTACCTAGGGACCTGGTTCTTGCGTATGACATTCCGTCTCTTGATGGTGAATATTTGTGAAAAGTAACATCAAAATCCTTTGATGCATGAAGAAGAAATGCTCCGGACAGTCATTCTTGAGTTTGACCTTTAGCCTCTAAGTGTGACCTTGACCTTAGACTTAGGGACCTGGTTCTTGCGCATGACAGTCCGTCTCATGATGTTGAACATTTGTGCCAAGTTATTTAATAATCCTTTGATCCATGGATAAATTACAGCCGAGACAAACTAAACTCAAACAGACGCAAGCTCGCTCACAAGGACACACGCATGCACATACACCGAACCATCATTTGGACACCTATATTGAGCTTTCGTAAGTGGCTTGGCAAAAATGGTTATGATGTTTAAACAAATATGTTGACTCAGGTATCAAAATGTACAGGATTTACAGTAGATTGTCTCTGTAGTGTATTAGGATTTGTTTAATGCAAAGTAATTTATTCAAACTTGTAATGTTTGCTAAATGTCAAATATTTTTAAGCGAAAATGAATTAGTATGAACTAATGACTTTTCGAGCTGAAGGCTGATTCTGGCTGCCTGGTCATCATTTTGAAGTATTTTTTTTATTTTGTGTGATTTATTGTTAAATGTCTTAATATTATTAAACTCCCTTAAATGACAGATGTAATATCACAGGTATATAAACCTTGAGCAGCATTTTATAGATTCAAATCAAAATACTTACTCTGTGTTTAAACTTTGTGTACTTAGTGAAATCCTAGACATTTCTAATTCTTTAAGACTCTTAAACATATCTGGACTTAAATTGCGTGGATGATTGAACTGTTATTTAAATAAAATAAAAGATTGTCATGTTTTACATAGTGTCTTACTTGGAACTTATAAAAAAAGACTTTACCACTTGATATCTGATATTTATTCAAAAATTCCCATTGAACAACACTTCTTCAGTTTAGTTTTTAAACTTCCAAAAATGATTTTTAATCAGAAACTTCCAATTTGAAAAATAATTCTACAATTCCAACTATGGTTCAATCAACTGATTATGAAATACAGCTGTTAAATGCATTTCAATAAAACTTAATAAATGGTGCGAATATAAAATCAAGCGTCCCGCTGACCAATAGTTCTTCAGTATAGCCTGAATTTTGACTTTGAATATTGAATTACTATAAGTATAAACTAAACTAATTACAGTAAGATCTTAGTAAAATCATGGTTCAGTGCTCAAAATTGAGACTATAGTGTACTTTATGGCCCCTCTGACATATCTATGTTAACATACTGATAAGGGAGAAATTGAAGCAAAGGTGTAAGTACTGCCTAAGGCAATATAACAACTTGAATAGGCTGTCGATTAATGAGGGACCAGCTTCATTTCTTAAAACAAGAGGATAAGATTAATTGTTCCAATGAATAATGGATAAACTTTCTGTCTATCTACAACTGTTACATTTCTCATTTGACTTTGAAAGCACTATAGAAACCAGGTTTCCTGTTTGGGATAAATAGTGTGTAATAAAAATAAGAATAACAGCCATGCTAATTAACTACCAATAAAAAAGTTTAGAGTAAATTCAGTAACTCATAATGTATCTTCCCGTAATATTAGAGAAACATGTAAATGATGAGTGTACATTCAGGTATTACAAGTCAGGTCTTGAACCTGATCTCTTTTTGTGAGATCAGTGTTCAGACAAATAGAAAAAAATTGTAGGTCAAATTAGCCACACATTTGTATAATGGTGGTAATGTTCCTTTGAAAAGTAAGAAGTAATATGTAATCAAGATAGGTGACTTTCCACCATGTCCATACGGCATACTCTGTTATTACTTTTCCTGTAATTTATTTACTGTACAGACCACTTTTTTCTACTATTTTTTTTAATGAAAATGACAGCTATCAGAACTGCAGCATTTTGTTGAAAATCCCAAGTTCTTTAATAATACCAGACATTAATTTCTGCCTTTCTGATTCAAATGCAGACTATGATAAAAATCTTTCACTTTTAAAATTGTGATCTTTTTCAACAGTGCACACTATTTATTGGCAAATAAGTATTGTTTAATAATCAACATACCATCAAGTCCAAAATGTACAGGGTGACTGCATGTATATTGAATTTAGGGGTTTAAAAGCTGCATGAAAACACACAAAGTTAAGGAAACCTAAAGCAATATGCAATAAGACCATCACTTAAATAAAGACTGTTTCAGAAAATATCAAGTATATTATTGGTACATTAACCTAATACCGCTGGCACTGGACACCAAATCAATAGAAAAGTTGTTTATAACAAAATCATTGGTACCATATCATTATCCGGAGTTTGTTATATCCATATAACATTTTCATAAGAAAGTAAAATAAAGAAAGAATCTCGGGCAGAGAAAATATATTCCTTATATCCTGATTTCGCTATATCCACAGTCTTACATACAAATTTTACTATAAATCAAATATCATTTCTTAATAAAATATCATAAAAACCAGAATACACAAAATTTAATAAACAGTTTTAAGAAAAACATGTAGCACTGATTTCTGTGAACTCTTTAAGAATGGTGTTGATTAATGTTATTTTACATGAAAGGAAGCGTCACCCCAAAAAGTTCCTGTCTGGCCGGTCAGGGAGAGAGGGATAACATGTACATGACGCCATGCAATCCTTCTACAATTTGCTTCCTTCCATCGTTTCGAAAACAAATTTCAGTATAGCATCGCCCCTACTTAAAGGACCAACCATTTCTGACTTATGTAACACCTTCTTAAAGCACATTTACTTGCCGAGCTCTATACTTTAACACCAGACACTGGTCAGTCAGGACTATGCATACGTTAACCATTATTTAACTAGCTGTCGGTTCAGCAACAGGCCAATCATATCTAACCACTGCTGGGATTCAAAACTTTGACCCTCACCCTACTCCCAAGGCAGATGCCACTATACCAAAAGTGACAGTATGTATGCATTGGCAACGTGGGCAGGGAGGGGCGGGTTAGAGAACCAGACCTTTTCATTCTAACATGTGGGAGCAATTGAAATTGCAAGTGAAAATCTATCAGAAACTTTTCACTCATGTACAGCTGTTTCATTGTTTATCCAAGGTCGGAATAGAAAAACTTGCTACAGTAAAGTTATCTGCTTTCATATTAAAAAAATTATATGATGAAAATTTGATTTAAATTGCTTCTTAGAAAAAGACGCTTGTTGGTAAACAGAGAAGTAACTTTTACATGTTTTATTAACGCAAAAGTCCCTGTGTCAAAAATACATGGTTATTTCATTGTCGATATATACCAACAAAATGCTTTAAATTTGCATTTGTGCATATAAATGTTAAATACTGCAATGTACAGCTGTTTCTCTTCCTCAGTAACCAACACGCCAGTTTGAGCCCCCAGAAAGAAATGCCTGGCAGTGACGGTCAATTTTTTATAGGCTTTTTTGTCATGTAAGTACTTATGTCGCTTAAAGGGGCACTCCCTACATCTAGCAGATTAAATTCTCGAAACAAAGATTATGTGTTCAATGAACGCAAAATGATAAATAAATACAATTTCAAAAAAGAACCTATGGCAATAAATGCCTCATTTTGCCACAATTAATCAGGTAAGGTGACTCCTCGGCTGTCATCGCTGGTCTCTATGCATCTATAACTTTGAATAATTATAATAACCAAGAAGTTGACAATCTTCGTTTACCTTGAAACTAGATTGTTTTTATAATAGTAGATTGTTTTTATAATAGTTCTGTGTTTTCAAAAGTATGACATCACGGCAAAGCCGAGAATAGGTAAAACTGCAAAAATTATCAGTACCCGGATGTGCGAGCTCAGAATTATTTTTTATGAAAATTACGGGAAATCGTACATGCACAACTTAAGGACTACGCACCACGTTAGAACAACAAACCACAATACCAGTAGTGGCAGTACCATGAGTACTGTACAGGGATACAATTGTTTATGAACTGTTAACTAAAACTCTATTAAAACCTGACATTTTACCATATATCTGACAGTCTGATCATAAGATATGGATATGTAGGTTATATCCCTTACCCGAAAAGACAACAAGAACATTAAAAAAATTTGTAAATTTATCATGTTTATATCATTATGCCTTAATGTTTTATCAATGTTTCACGCCATGTTATAGCTTTTGAATTGTGTAAAATGTTTCAATCATTTGACACATAAATGAAATTTCATGAAAAAATGTTAAACTTGTGATTTTTATTTGCCGGGCCTCACAGAAATATTGCGCATGCACAGTATGTCATTTTCAATTTCCTTTCGACAATGTGAACATGCTTTCAGTGACTAACAAAATAGTGAGATTTCTTGATCAAATTATTAATACTTACATTATACTGTCGTTTTTGCACTTTGATGATTGAAATCAAGTGTCTGTTTGATCATCAATATATTACTGTAAACATTATTTAGGAAATAATCTATGACTTTGAGTGCTTTATAAGAATTGAAGCATTCCCCCGTGGCGATGTGCCTGGCGGAATAATTCACTAGGACAAAGCCATAAATTATTTTGATTCTTATTATCTTATAAGCCGAAATGTTTTAAAATGATTGTAACTACTACGGACCTTTTTTCAGTTCGGCAGTAATGTGTAAAATTGCATACATAGTGGCTGTTGGAATTCACTCATCTATACAGGCAACCATTCAAGATAACACACATAAACTATATTATACAAACTTATTTTAGTTTTAATCATCTAATACATGAAATATAAAAAATAACTAACTGACATTATGCAGAAGATGTAAGATTCAGAACCGAACAAAGGAGACAATCAATTAAATGCATACTGTAATTTAAACTTTTGAACGTTTTAATGTGGAGTAATGACGTCAGTGTGATGACATAAATGTTTTCATTCTATGTTTTGTCTCCCGGAATCAAAACAATGCATGACTGACTGTGAATGCCGAATTTCTTGACTTTTTGAAAGGAAAGCAATGGGACGGTACTCTAAGGGCTACTTGACGTAATCAAAAATGATATTTAGGCTCTTAAACAAAACTTTTTCATGTGACTGATGTACTTATACAATATTATTTCTTTTTTCTATATATTTGATTTAATGTAGTGCACAGGAGTAAATTAGAAAAGTCGGAAGGAGCTACTTTCATGTCCGAAACTCTGCCTACATAAAGCACTCAAATTGACTTATAGAAATAAACCATACAGTAGGCATATTAGAACAATAAATTACGCATTTTCGCAAGTGTCCGGTTTTGTTGTCTTCCGTGTCTTGTGGTCTCCAACCAGTATAGTAGAAATTATTATTTTCAATGCTTTCCAAATAGTTTTTAAACATAACATGAGCTTAATATCAGTAATAAATGCAAGACACCTACATTTCCGGCTGTAGTGACCATTTTTGTGTACTCTATGTCTAGAGTGGTGGAACCTTTGCTGGCGGTATCCTTATGCTGGTGGTATCTAAAAAAAATGCTATTTACAGAAAAACAGATGAAGAAATAATTTTCAAGGTATATTCAGCATTGATAGTCGATGAAATGCTTTTACAGCAAACGTAGTGATAGCCGCGCATGCAGCTCTGTGACCCCACAGCAGCAGATACATTTGTTCTGGATCCATTTCGCTAGAAAATTTCTTAAATATAGACATCAAAATCAACCAGTTAAAGTTAGCATTTTTTGATAAAACTTATTCTTTTTGTATAAAAATATATATTCTATGGAAACTGTCATTTCTTTTTAGTTTATATTTAGGCTCTAAAAACTGTTTCCCACCTGTTGATTGTCAAATATCACATACCACCATCATTGGTTCCCTTCGTGGTTAAAGTTTTGACGTGTGTCGTGTCAATAGCTCCCAGAACGACATAGTCTGCTGACGACGCACATCAACATCTTGTTTCAATTTAGCAGGGATAACATTGTGTTTTCGCTGAGGCAAATCAAAATGGTTAGGATTACCTGCTTTCTTAACAGCCGACATACAGTTAAACTTCGTTCGCTCGAACTCGAAGGGTCCGGCGATTTCGGTTCGGGGGATCAGTAGTTCGAGCGATCGAGGTTTGTCAGCATGGTCAGTTACGGGGGTCGTCATACATCTTTTATCGAGACCACATCGGGAGTTATTGCGCATACAATTGTACACACATGTAAATGTGCATGTATATTATAAACTTGTAGCTTACCCTTGATTAAAGGACAAATTAAAACTCAAAATTAATTCTAAGTGTTGTAATGTAAAAGTATGAAATGTTTGTCATTCATTAAATAATTTATTCAATTTTTCTGAAAAAAAAAACAAACTTTAAATTAAAGCCAATCTGCTACTTATATATATATTGCTATAAACATCGTGAGCAACTTTCAGTCTGTTTGTATATCATAAACTTTAATTGCAAATTTAACTAGGTGTGAATAACACACGCCAGCGCTTGTGTCTGACAGCTGATCATCAATGCATTGTTTGCTCGATAACTGAGATTATCACCTTTTATTGTTCGAGCCAAATGATGTACTTTACAATGAAATAGATCTGAAGGGACCGCGGTACAGGTTCGAGAGATCGGTGTTCGAGGTTTCGGTGGTGGAACAATATGATTTATATAGAGCTTTTGCCGGGACCGCCGGTCGGGTCCGAGCGATCGGTAGTGTTCGAGCGAACGAAGTTTAACTGTACATTCAAAATACCTCGAGCATAGGTTCCCCCACTCTAAGCACCCCTTGTATGGTCCTGCTAAACCGATACATACTCAAAAGTTATCTCCACACACGCACAGGTAGTCGAACCATAGCTACACACCTTCTTATTACCTATATAGGTGGGTGGGGTATGGTTCGACCTCCTGTGCACAGGGTCTCCCTAACGGAGTCTATATGGACAAGATTTGCAAAATAGTCACCGTTCGTACTCTGTTCCATCTATTTCTAAATTAAACAAAAAAACATGCAAATTTCACCAGCTTTTCCTTGCTTACCAGTAAAAATCATTGATTAGTGAAACGACAACAGCCGTAAAAGAAAACGGGCTGGGAATCTTCTGATTGGCTGCTTGTTTGGACACGCCTCTTTACCGGGGTACTGCTTCCATATTTGGAATGACCCGTTTTTTAATCTTTTTTACCGGCTGTTCTTTCCATATTTGGAAATGAGCCGTGAAACCGCGGTAAAACGCGGTAAACGCGTGAAATTGACCGCGTTTACTCGGCGTTTTCAACGCGGTAACAACCATGAGGTAAACGGAACAAAAACGTGAGCGCCACTGTAGTAAAAGGTGCTTTAAAGTCCATAACTAAGACCAAATAGAACTTTCTGGAATTGTAACAGGAAAATATAGTTTGAAACAGTCTACAACTTTACAACAGCCATGGGGTATTTCCTTGTTTGAAGTACTGCAGCAGAAAAACCAGTGACTGTTTTGTATTTCCTTAGATTGACCTGGGTGGTCTCTTCGTCCTCCTTTCGCTTTATTGCGTGTTGTTAACAGTCAGAAATTATGTTGGAAGTGCAATTCTTTCAACTTTATTTAAAGGTCCACTACATGTACTGCGGTTTATTTAGAATTTCTACATACCAACTTTCATTTTTTATTAAAAATAACTGATTTCTGTGTTTTTTAAAGTATATCTGAATTTTCGCTTTCCTTAAAAATAGGCATGCTTATTTTCCTTCTGAGAAGACGCCTACCTGTTACAATTCAGGATTAAAAAGAACATTTGATTTGGTCTAAGTAATGGACCTTTAACAGACATGCTTGTCCTTCTTCATTCCCTTGATCTGCCGTCAGATCAAATGCCCACAGTGTGTAGCCATTCTTAAACTCGGTCAGCGTGAGGCCAATGGTCCGATTGACACCGAAAGCTCCAAGGGCTTAATGCAGCCCTACGTAGGACCTTAAGCATTCTCCTTCTGTAAAGTTCGGATAGTAAGCTCGGTTGGTTTTACCATCAACGCTGACCTCTATTTTTGACAGTCCAAAAGGTTGAAAATCAAGAGGGTTACTGGCGAAGGTTCCGTTCATGAAGGCATTTCTGACCATGCCAATGAATAAGCGTTTTGGCAGCTGTCCTTGGAAAAGATGATCTTCAATTTTGGATCTTTGACCTCCAGAGATGGTGAAGGTTTTAACCTCTACTCGTCGGATGGGGAATCTCATGTTTTGGTCAGCAATCATCTTATTTAGATTATTAGCCACCGCAGGAAGCAGGTCGACAGTGCGAACGTTGAATCCGGCTTGTATAAACTGGATTTTGACAGCTTCTCGACTGATCGTGCAGAACTCTGGGTTGGTCTTATTAAGCCGGAGTCGCATCTCTATACCGTTAGGTAGGTATTTATCTTGTAAGAACAGGTCTAGATGCAATCGCCCAATCAGTTCCAGACTTCGGCTTTGATGAATGCTTAATCGTCGTGTGACTAATCCAGCATTACCACCGTTGTTAGCATTGTCTTGCATATGTCCTGTCGTATCTTTCATCCAAAGTTCCATCGGCTTCAAGGGTGTTGTTTTCACGTGAGGTGCATAAGATAGTAAATTTTCCAGGTACGCCTTGTACGGATAGGTGTCTGGGGTATTGCTGACCAGTTTATTGTTCAGATATAGGTCCACACTACTGAACAGACTGTGAAAAAAGTTGTTGACCACGGAAGCGTGTGTGTCAGCCCCTAAATCTACTCCATCGCCTTTGACGATCTTGACCTTCAAGTGCAAGTAGGCCTGATTGAGATATGTCCACTTTTCAATTCGTGCCGGAACGATGAATTCAATTGGAGCCGTATGTTCAGCGCTGATATAGAAAAATGTTCTGTCCACTAGCTATCTTGCATGGCGGTCATGGTAGGTGGAACCGATATCACATCCAGTTCTGATTTACTACACTCGCAGGAACCGTGTTGCATCATGATGATTATTCAAATGATTACTCAAATGATTAATCAAAAATATCCAGAGCTCGACTATGGTGTGGTTTTTGTCTTGTTGTCTTTTTCAGCCGCCTCCGGCGTCGTCTCAAAGACAACTGACGAGATAGGTTTATGCGTCTCTTTTTTTGTGGGTGGCCTAGTTGGTGGCTTGGTGCATGTCAGCTCTTTGAGCAGCGTGGTTCCTAACGATCTGGCAGCTACTTTTCCAACGGAAGTCAGGCTTTCTTGGCCCGAGATTGCAAGACGCGAGCAGGGCTCTCTATTGTCAGGATCATTTCTCCGACGGCTTTCATTCCTTCGTATTTCAACGCATTCAATGCGGATTTGGCGGCTGGCAATAACAACGGGATCGCCGATTTGGCGGCCGATTTGAACATACTTCCCAGTCCTTGACCATACTGACGCGGTATACCACGACACACAGGATGCATTTAGAAAGGTAGGGTTGACTTTTTTCTAAAGTGCAACTTGACCATTGACTTGCCACTGACGAACTGAACCATTTGTCCAAAATCGCTCCTTATATTGATACCGATTTCATCAAGCTTGGACTTGGCAATGGGGACGTAATGCAGGTTGACAAATTCTTGATGATGGTGGTGACCTCCTCCTTTTCCTCCTGTGAACGGCACGACTCTTAAAAGTGGGGCTTCGATGTCTCCAACGAGGGTATATTCGGCCAGATCCGAATAAATAAACAACTGATTGCATCCGACATTGAGATCCACGATCTGTTTGATGAAACACGTCTCCCAGCGTCTGTTGAATGGCTTTATCGATCTCCTCCATCAAGTGAGCAGGTGTCGCATCCGGCTTTGAAGCAGAGCGATAAAATATACTGAGTCGCTTGTTTTTGGCATTTGTTGATCACTTTTGCAAACTCTTTGCCTAAACTTGGATCCGTCGTGATGATATCAAACTGCGCTTCCTGTTCGGTGATGTTCACAATTTGAGAGGGAATGATGAGTTCGACGAGAGCCATTTCCCATTCCTCTTTATTGAGCTCTATAGGTTTCATCAATTTGGTACGAAACTCACTTTGCGTATTGCGAGAAAACAAAGTCATGGAACTGTCACTGCGCCTGCTCAATGCATCCTTTGATTCCCTTGATTGTTTTTCTGCCTTCTTTCCTGGAGCGTCGTCCGAGAACTGATTCAATTTCATAAATGTCCGAGTCTTTTATCGGCTGAATTTCGGGCAGGTAGAAAGAGCCTTCAATACGTTCTCCTGCAAGATCTTTGAGCTGTGCTGTAGGTGGTGAGCTGTGACAAATATGAATAATTTTAAAAAAGACTCAGTGGTCCAGTTGGGCAGATACCCTTTGTCAAATGTTCGTTTGGTCTTGTTGATACGCACTAAATCTCCCACGTGGACCGAGAGTTTAGCTTTGCGTGTCTTGGATTCATACAGGTGTTGGGTAATCTCCGACTCCTGTTGTGTCGTGACCAAAGCCGGGATGATCTGAATGCTTCGATGGAAACTGTGATTTTTTTATTTTCTCTAGAATCGCTTATCAGCATGCTTAATTATTGGGGTGAAGTTATAATAGCCTTGCTTGTCACATTACAGATAGCATCTTTGGATGGTTCCTAATAGGCATATCAAATTACCAGTGAGGCATATTTCTCTGGGTTCAGCTGAGGTTTTGTTGAAATTTATTTTTTCAAGATTCAATGAATTGAATTATGGTAAAGGTATTAACATAAACATGTTTTTTTTTAAATGTCCATAATATAACAGAATGGAAATTTCACAGTGAGAGTGAAAATAATCTTTTATTGTCACTAAATATGCAAAAAGTAAACTGAGAAACAAACCGTAGAGAAAATAAAAAGTATTTAATGTCAATACTTGATATACCTGTATGAAAAAGACAGTGAACCAACATTTAAATACAGTTAATAAATTTCTTAATACCAAAATAGACGGAAGACTAAGTTTGTTTAGTTATATTGCACCGCTATCTGTAAATCCATAGCAGCTTTGATTGAACATGGATATTTGATGTTGTATCCACGAGATGAACATTTGGACCAAGTGTAAAAAACTCCTTGCAGGAATTAAGATGTAGTCTTATGGCCTTTGACCCTGAAATTTGACCTTGACCTTCAGCAGACAAGGTACGGAAACAACTGAGAAGTAATTTCAAATTTGTCTATGGATGTGAAATTACAGCCCAGTCATACAATACTAGAACATAACCATCCGTATCCAGTTTCAGCCTTAAAAACAAAAATAATATCAAACAGGGAATGCCACGTACCAAAAACGCAGCCTCCCCAAAACGAACCCCCAACTTTTACCTTCAACTCTTTAACTTAAAGGTTGCCACTGGAGTGCTCTACCTGGCACATTTCTGTGGTATGGACGACAACTGTGTGAAGTTATTCCACAATCAGTCGCATGTAGAAGTTACAGCCTAGATACAGAGTACTGGTATATACATTTGTAACCCTACATTACATTGGCCTTCAAGGTAGCTGCATAATTGTGGCACATGACACATCAATATTGGTATGGGTAAAATGAGTATGAAGTTATACCAAAATCAGTCTATGTAGATATATGTAAAAGTTACAACATGTACATGAAATATTGGTATATAACCCTGCATTACTAGTTTTGAGCCATGATTGTGTTCTTGGCCTTCAAAGTAGTGGGTCTGGAGCATGACACACCCTTGTGTTATGGGCATCCACTTTGTGAAATTCATCCATCCATATAGAAGTTACAGCCTGGACACGAAGTGTGGACGGACGGACAGACAGACAAACAGATGGAGCACACCTATAGTTGCTCCACCTATCCTTGACCGGTTTGGGACTAACAAAATGGTCATACAAATGCATTTTTTCAGTTCTAACTTCGGATATACTCATGTATAAATAAGTGCTACATATCTTTCCTTAAATTATGATTGACTTTTAAAAGTAATATCACTTTAACCTTAATGTATATATATCATTTGCTGAAAGAAAAAAATATTCGTCAGTTTTTCAAAGGCTCTTCTTATCTTTAACTTTATCTTTCATAGTGTAAATAACATGATAATAAGGCAATTCCTATGCTAAGAATTGGTATAGTAAAATAAAGCTTGACTTTTCTCATTGCTTGTCAATAAAACAAAACTTTTGGCAGTAAAAGGCAAACCCAGAATCTGTGTTTTTTTCAACCTGTAAGCAGGGCCATAAATTATACAGCATGACAGTGCCATTTGCACACAAGACGTTAAATTTCAAAGTACATTAAAAAATTGAAAGAATGATCTATTCTTGCTTAAAGATGAGTGTCATGATTGTACATAAATAATAGAACTTTCAAAGTGATATCTCAAATGATTAAGTCAACAAGTATGATTCTAAGTAGAAAAGGCCACACTTTTTAAAAGATCATTGACAGAGTTACCTTTTCTTGTCTACATGTTGTGGGGGAGGGCGGGGTCATGATGTTAAACAAGTATTCCAACTTTCAAAATAATATCTCAAATGGTTGAGTCAATAAGTAGACTGGTACACAAAACTTCACCGATAATCTAAGTCGAAAAAGGGCCTTAATTTTAAAAACAAATCCTTGACTTAGTTACCTTCTCCTGCTTACATGGGGGTCATGATGCAAACAAATATTCCAATTTTCACAGCAATATCTCAAAGGCTAAATGAACAAGTGGATTTTACCTATATTCAATGTATTTTCTAAGTCGAAATTATGTGACATTAACAGTTATGAATGACTTTTCTTGCTGATAAGCTCCTGCTGAAATCCAGCAACCTGACAAGACAATTTTGTAGGACTGATTAACATATTAGAGTTTTGAAAGTGTTCATAGAAAAGGTCCTTAATTGCATCTCCTATTCTATTGCACCTTCCTCATCCATAACTTAGATTATAAAATTGTATCCACCTTCTTATTTGGTACTGGATTCGAGACACTTTTATTTGGCCCATCATAGACAACAAACTATTGAAGGTCAGACCTCCAGAAAAGTTATTTACAAGTGTTATAACACTTCAGTAAACTACTACAATATAGTTGATGCCATTGGGTAAGTATTAGAATTGGCCAATACATGCTTCAAGTAAATGTGAACTGAACTTTTGTACAATGCTTCATGGTTGAAAACAGTAAATCGTTGTGATGTGTGTAGGATTCCCAAATTTGAAACTGGTCAAAATGTTTAATAATTTACTCCATATGTAAAACTGCAAATCTTTGTGATGTGTGTCGGATTCCCAAATTTAAATTTGCTCAAAATGTTAAATAATTTACCTAATATGTAAAACCTATTGACAAACGTGCAGCCCTAAACCTATCTAAAATGTGAAATATTTTCACCCCATATTTAAAACAACTTTAGAAAAATACGAGACAAAAGTGAACATATAGGGAAAGTAATTTCACATTTGAGGTAGGGTTATTTGTGACCATTTCCACATTAGGGGTACTACATATGTGTCTTGATCGTTGCTTGATTTTACATGTCAAGGCAAAAAAAGGCCAAGGCAAAAACTAAAAAAAATATATATATAGTCTTTATTTATGTAAATATGTATTTACTGAATATTCCAGATACTTTTTCTACAATTTCCAGCGTATAATGAATCCCATAATTCCTGACTTTATGAATCAATAAAGAAATTATGTGATGTTTGAAAACGATGGTGGAAATTCAAGACAAGGGTATGTTTGACTGAGGCTATAAACAGTTTGGGGAGCTGACAATTTCGTGAAATAATCATTCGCGACATTTCGTGTCCTTCAAATCAAAACTGTTAAATAAAAGGAACAAATCTTGAATGTTTCGCGTCATGGTATATTGTAGATTTGGTAAATCGCTTAACTGCACCACAAAGGTCATTTTTTATAACTCCATTTAATTTATCAAACACTGCTTTCGCTAGCTTCATCAATTAGGCGTACACAGAATAAAATATTCCCTTGTCTTATATATGAACATTCGATTAACACAGAAGTTCAGTGATTGAGCAGTACCCTGCAAATTTCCGATTGCGACAAACACCGACATGCATATCCCACCTGCTAGTATATCTGCACTTCGGCAGTTTTACTGGCTTTTACGATGTAATTCATTGTACTTTACTATACTAGATAAAACCCTCGGTTACTCGATAAAACATCAGAGTATTCGGTTAACAGAGTACTCAGGTAAAATATAAAATCATAAAGTCGTTTCCTGTTATACATAAAGTCATAAATCATCACTACTTATTCCCCCTTTCCGCATTAACAGTCTTAACTTCTTAACTTGTGATTATTTTAGTCCCCAAACACGTCAGTTGATGTGCGAAAATTGCTATTGTTTAATCCGTTAGAACATACAATAAACGAATTGATACTTTGACAGGTGTTGCTACTACTCATACATAATCTTAACAAAATCTTCACACATCATGTGACCTCTGGGGATGTTAAGCTCCGTGATATTTATGGATTAAAATGTAAAATTAAGATTTCTTTACAAAATCTTTAAGTGAATAGGATTAAAAGGTTTATTCTAATGCCAGCTTAAGTGAACCAGCAAAAGGTAAAAACCTACCGAGAAGAAAAAACGAAAAAACATATTTCTATTGTGTCCAGACAATACATGTACACAAATAGTGGACATTTTGACCACACTGAAAAAAAAACGGTTTGGGCAGCTCAGCACAAACAAACGAAAACGGGAAATGTGTGAGTAACGATTATAATAACACTGATAGTAAACTTTAAAAGAAACAAACTTCACAAAAAATAAACAAACTTCACAGCCATGATATTTTACATTTGAATCGCCGTATTGCTGGCCAGGTATGAATTACTCACAACAGCCATTTCCGGGACAGATGAGCTATATGCAGTCACCCCCCAGGACTGTGTCCACAGTTCATGAATACATCATCTACAGCTAATGTATCTCAACCACCACCATGGGCTACTAGTATTATAGATGACATAAAAAGTATAGAAAAATATCAGTAGCAAAAATCAAAAATTCGGAGAAGACAGTAGATGCCATTAGTGTAAAATTGTGTGACTTGGAAAACAAATAACAAAAATTGAAAACATAGTATCAGAAGTGGAGGTAGCAAACGCGTTTGTAAGTAACAAATATGACAAACAATCAGATGACACAGAAGCATTTAAAAAGCAGATACGAAATTTGCAAAAATATTGTGAGGCCCTGCAAGGACAATCGTTTTCTTAGAAAACATAAATTTGTTGATGGTGAATATCGCAATATGCAAGAGAACCTTATATTTTATAATATACCGGGAAAAATGTATCTGCACCAGCGCCTGATAACTATAATGCTGCAGAAATGATGTCTGAACACGAAAACTGTGAAAAAAATAGTAAAACAATTTATAAAAGAGCACATGGAACTTGATGCAGACTCCGTGACATTTGACCGGGCTCACCGCCTGGGTAATCCAAATAGGGCGAAAACACACGCCCACTTGTTGTGAAATTTCACCAGTACGGTGACCGGGAAAAAATTAGTATCGTATCTTATCCACTGAAAGTTGAATTCAAGAAACCGATCATGGTGTCGGTGTTTAGCTACCAAGAGAGTGACGTGAAGCACGCCTATCCTTACATCAGGTTATGAAAGCTGACAAAGACAAAGATAAATTGTACATAAACGGCCACCGCCATTAGCTGCATCCTAGGGAGGTCACGAGGAGCACGTTGACATTTTATCATGGAACGTAAATGGACTTATCAGAAAATTGTCTGACATAGACTTTATAGAAATAGCTCCAAAAAATGATGTTCTAATTTTTACAGAAACTTGGCTTTCGAGAAAACAGGACTTTAATTTAGAAATTGCAGGTTACTGTGGTTGGTAATAAATCACCCCATACTAAAAAGGATCGCTATAGTGGTGGCATTTTAATATACAGTCAAACTTGTCCATGCGACCACGTGTATTAAGCGACCTTTGTCTTAAGCGACTGCTTTTGAATCCCACTGAGCGTTTTCACACTGTTTTGCTATTGCATTTAGCGACCTTTGTGTAACGCGACAAGCGTCCAGAAATAAGCGACCCATAATCAGTCTTTTGTTCGTATTAGACATTTTCGCTTTAAGTGAACTCTGTTTATGAATAATGGATGTCGAACTACTGTTAGTATTTTATCCGGGGTTTTCTCAAAATCGATATGTATATTCCGTCAACATACAATGGAGTGTGTAAAGTATATGGAGGTCTTCAAATATGTTTATTTCAACGCCAAATATTTTATCATTTGGGAACAAAGAACTGTAAAAATAACAGCGACATCTTTTTTATTTCTTTATCTGTTATAGTTCAATGACATATTTCATCAGTCAGTGTCATCCCTTACACCTGATACTTGACGAAGGTACTTCATTACTTTTGTAACGTATCTCCGAGCAATTGTCGATATATAAATTTTCCTTAAGGTTTCTTACCTCTTGATTCAAAGCAAATCACGAAAAATGTACTTTCAGTAACTTTGATTTAAATTTACTATAAGGGATCAGCTGAACAAATAAACTCCACCTTTTTTCTTCTTATGGCTCAAAACTTGCAGAACCAAGAATTGATACTAATTCACCAATCTCAGGGCAGCTGGGCTACTCATAAGATAAGGTGATCAACTCCCTAATACGCCATACGTCGATCACACTATAACAATATATATATGCAACCTAAGCACTATGACTTATTTCGAGTATTCTTTACAAGAAGCTGGGCTTCTACGAAGATTATACTGTACTGTTAAGCATGGCTTTTGGTCAACTTGCAAATTATATGTTAAAGTAAACGAATCCCTTATCTGGACCAAGGCACCTTTATTTACTTTAGTTAGTCTCTAAGAAGCTGAGCTTCTGCAGAGATTTATCCTGTATAAATAAATACGGCCCAAAAATCGCAAATATTATATTATTCTCTTCGATGTGACTACGACAAGACCTAGGCACAGACTGACTCACTTTTTGATTTGATTTGATGAGAATTTTATCAAGGTCCGTCCCAAAGAGCATGTATGTTAGCTTAATATTGGGATGAGACCCCGGCATGTCTCCCGTCATGCCTAAAAGACAAAATTTTGAAGCCAAAAAATAGGAGAAATTTACCTGACTGCAATTTCCAGCCAGTATAGCCAAAGGTTGAATTTGATTGGTTGCCAAAGAGTAGGCCAGTCACGACGACCAATGAGATCTAAGTGTGATTGACCTAGTTTGTATGTCTGGATCGTGGTAGCCTAACAGTTTTTAGAGAATTTTGGTACTAGATGGTATATTTGTTTGTTTTGTAACGTAAAAATCCCCTTTAATAAATTGTTGTCCTATTTTTACTTTGCTTAGCTTTTAGTGATGATAAAAATTTTTAATCGTCCTGAATGAGAGAATAAAATGCTGTCCGAAAGATGTTTTTACTTATTTTAACAAGTTAAAAGTATGCATGAGAGTTTGACCTATTTTCCTACTCTGAAATTTTGAAAATATAAAAACCCCTTAAAAGCCAAATAAGCCAGCAACCGCAGCAAGCCTGACATTACATTGTCAGAGGTGTGACCAAAAAATGGTCGTCGACGATGCTGTAGATCTAGAAGTTGCAGCGTTGATTTGCCTATCGCACAGCAGTCGTCACTGTCACATAGGTCTTCCTTCTTCTGGAACGGGAACGAAATCGCCATCGTCGTAGCCGGTCGTAGCGATGTATTGTGACATACATCGTGAAGTTTGACGTTTTTTTGAGAGAGAGATTGAATTTGGAAAATGTATCGCGTAGTCAAATATGTTATAAAAGAAAAAAATTCTTACAAAGACAAATAACAATTTAGCCACTTTACTAAAAATAAACAATAATTTATGGATAGATAAAAATAGTGGCAGTATTTACTTACAATTGTTATGAAATGTACTCTAAATGATGCAATAATTGTTGAAATGTTAATCTGATTATTTACATTTTGGTTTCAAGATTTTACTTATTGAAAGAAATTATATAAAACATCAAACAGGCTATTTGTTAACTTTACTTCTTTAATTATCAATAAAATAACCAATGTACAATAGAAAATTATAAGGAGACTTGTACTAGTTGGTTCTTTGCTACCGGAGCTAGAAGAAAAAATCGGATAGTAAATGAACCAATGGAGCCAGGAGAGACAATAATGATTAGCCAATCAGCTGGGTGCTAATGGCCGCCAGTTCGGTCTACTACTGTTGAAAGAGCACAGTCATTAATGTAATTTTTGATTCCTTTGTATTATAAAATAGATAAAATGCCAAAATTTGTCTGTGATTATATGAATATTGCTGTAGATCATGATTTCGTAAAAATAAAAATTTAATAATTTTTTGTAAAATTTGGTGTAAACTTCTCTTTAATTGTTTTTAGAAGGGAATTTCAGTTTTTAATCTGTTAATCTGTTTTATCTTTACTTATAAATAATAAAAAGAAGTAAGTGAAGATCATGATCTGCATGATCGGCGATTCGGTCCTCGAACAGATGTTGGTGAACTACTATTTCTGATCCTGGTTGACTAACCAGTACTTTCCACACCGTCGAAGTTATAGTGTGATTGGGTTTTTCGTGCCTGAGTAAGATTGTTCTTAATGTAGTTTTGATCTTATATTACACATCTTAAATGGTTCGAAAATATGGTAGCGAAAGTAAGATATGTTTTTTAAGATTAACATTGCTGTATGTACTACTTGACCTGACCTACTTATTGGTTTGGGTGACCTACTGCGACTTTTAGTGCGCACGAACCGGATGGAGTTGTAACAGGTGCGCGTTGGGTTTTATGGATCCGGCAAGTTTTTGACAGTAGATTACTGTTACCATTTTGGAAATAATGACTGTTTTATTCATTTTCTGCAATGTCTGGGGTATCTAGTTGTAGATCAATCACTGTTTTTGTTAAGTTATGACTCTTTGTATGGGCATTGAGTTTGCGTTTTCTTGCTTAAGCAGTCATGAATTGTGATTGTAACTATTTCCTACGTTTTTCCAGTCATTGTCCTGGTGATTATTTTGGACATTTATTAGTTATATGTTTGTTTTTGTAATCACCAGGGGTTTGTATATGCGTGGTTTATAGTGGTATATTGCCACAGACACTAGTTTTTCTCAGTAGGTATTACTATTATTATTAGTAGACTGACCATTACTAGGGGAGTAACGGCTTTTATACCCTTCTAATATAGTCTCTGACACAAAGTCAATATAATCTCTACGAAAAGTGACTTGAGTATTTTAATAGGTTGATTTTTCAGTAAACATACGTTACCTTTCCAAATCAACAATTTGAATCAATAGAATACATGTTTTATATAAGACCAACATAAAAGATTACAACAAATTAGACCCAAATTACCTAATATTTCTCCGGGAACTTGTTAACGTCTTTCAATTACAAATGGCGTCTTTACAATATAGGGACATAACTCTGTATACCCAGAACTTGATAAAGTCCGTACTATTACGTTCCGGTAGTACAACTATATGGTAAAAAGATTATCAGTGAACACTACACTTTAACGAAACACAACTTATTGCACTCCATATTATTCTACATGATGACCTCAGAAAAAAGACAGCTTTTCGCCTTCACCACCGGCGCTGAGTTCGTCACATGTACCTGCAACTGGAGATGTAGATCAAGATGCTTCCTGCAGCGCAATGCGACGTTGATTCTCTGAGTCTGAAAGCTTATCCAGCGCTGCCTTCCGACACTGTCTTGGTTACGGAGTTGTTTGTGTAGTTGTCTCCAAGCGCTATATGTTCACAATAACTATTTCTTATATACGGGACGCCGTTTTGCTAATATTAAGCAATTTTTGATATAGAAAAATAAACATTTAAAAACAACATTTTTTATATAAAAAAATCGACTTCTTGATGAAAGGAAATAATTTTCTGATATCAAAAAAGTAGTGACAACTTTTAATATCAGAAAATCAAAATGATTGATTAACAAAATTAATTGATTTTATGATTTCAAAAATAATATTTATTGATATCAGAAAATGGATCTTTGTTATCAAGTATTCATTTTTGATATAAAAATAGATGTGAATTTCTTGTTTTTCAAAAAAATGATTTTCTAATATATAAAGAATTCAATTTTCTGGTATCAAGAAATGTTATTTTATTAAAAATTCAAATTCATGATACAAACAAATGTCTAGAAATAGTAAAACGGCACCCCGTACTCTTTTTTTTTGCACACAGTGGACAAATAACCTTACATCATATTGCCAATGTTGGCAAAGAACAAACGCTCATCCCATAACCAGGGACTAACCTATTTGTATCTCTTGATTGGTTATTCTAAGTACTACTTTGTAGTTTACTGTGATGACTCGTGTGCAGGGGATGTTATACTACATAGTACGTATACTATTCAACATTAACCACCATGTTTTGCAAGCGACATAAAATAAAGTGCGCACTATATACCATCTCGTCCTTCCAACATAATGCCTCACGCGCTATACTTAGTACGCAAGAAATAGCATCACGTGCATAGTATAGCATTTTAGTATGTCAATTTAACCACGCCTTTTTCAAAAGTTAGTAAGACGCCGAGGACATGAAAGACGCAAGTGCCAGAAATACAACAGATATTTCACCTCATACAGAAATGCAGTTGAACACGCAATAGGCCAGGTGAAAGTGTACCGCGCAATTAAATCCAAGACATCTACGTATTTCTACCGTGTCCATTTGTGCAGGTTTTGTATGAAGCGAGAAAGAAATATGCCTTATAATTAAAAAAATAAAGGTTCTCAAGATACAATAGTTGTTTGTTTTTATTTTCATTTGTTTCCCCCATTTATTCATACAATGTTTACCTTGCAAATAACACTATGCCTATCATACGTCAGTATTAAAGAATTTCTGATTTTGAGAAAACCCCTGAAAAACAACTTTAAAAGTAGTCCGATATCCGCTATTCACAACCAGAGTTCACTTTAGACAAAAATGTCTATTAGGCGACCATTTATGTGCAACAGATCATTTCTGTGTAAACTGACTGCTTTAATGTTGAATTAAACGTACCACTTAAACGTAGACACGGAGGTGTCAAATCTCATAAGTATTATCGTCAATCGTTCGCAGGTGGTATTTTATCGACTTCAGGTACTTTTTCTCCTATTTTTGAAAAATGTCCAGGTAACATAAAGTACGATATTTATGGGAAACGGTTGCCGTCTCCGGTGATGCTTTGTGTTAAGAGACCATTTTATTAAGCGACAAGTTCTGGCCTTTCCCTTGGGCGGTCTCTTAATACAGGTTTGACTGTATTATAAAACATATTTAGGTTGTAAAAGCACATAAGTGTGGAATCATATGCTTTAAAGTGTTCCATTCTAATATTGACATTTATTTAGGTTGTCAATGCATACCTCCTTATGAATCTAAAGTTTTTAAGTGTAATGAGACTGATATATTCGAACAGATAGAATTGGGAATTGAAAAATACAAGAACCAAGGTAAAGTATTTTTGAACGGTGATTTAAACAGTTAAACTTCTAGGGAGCTTGGTTACATTGTTTTTGAAGAATTGTTGGGCAATAATTTAGAATTACATTCAAATATTTATAACTTTCCTAGAATTAAAAGAGATAGTGTACAAGATTTACAAGGCAAGCGACTTATTGATCTTTGCAAATCGGCAAATCTATTAATACGTAATTGCAGGCTTCATAGTGACAAGGTTATTTGAGATTTCACATTTATAATCAAAAGTGGTTCGAGTGTTGTAGATTACTTTTTATGAAAACAAAATTATTTTATGTATATAACGCATTTAGGTATAAATATTCCAAACGATCACTTTTCGCTAAATTTTTGCATGGTTCGAGTGTTGTAGATTACTTTTTATGAAAACAAAATTATTTTATGTATATAACGCATTTAGGTATAAATATTCCAAACGAGTTATCGGATCACTTTTCGCTAAATTTTTGCATTGAGCGAAACATGTTAACAGCAAAAACATGTGACCCTACGTCAACCGACGAACTATTTATTTCTTGGGATGAAACGCGTATTGATATTCTTCGATCAAGATAACTAAACAGTAGCGTTACGATTCAGAAGTTAACAGCTGATTTTAATCAAAATACAGTTGACGAATCCGTGCGATAATTTACACAATTTATGCAAATAACGCATTCAGTGTCTTTGGAAAATATCGTAAAAAATATCGCGCATGAAAAGATAAACTGCCAGGAGCAAAATGGTTCAACAAGGACTGTTTCAGAGCACGCAAAACGTTCAATGCAGCTCGTAATTTGTTTTTAAGAAATAAATCATACTATATTTATATAATGATAAAAATGCATATCTAAATGCGAAACAAACTTATGTCAGTATAAAACGAAAACATAAGCGTTTATTTAAACGGAAAGAAGGTGAGCGTATAGCTAACTTAGCTAAATCAAATCCGAAACGGTTCTGGAAGACGGGTTAAAACACAGTACAAATATAATCTTCGGAACCTGATGTATCGATTGATGATATGTTTGTTCATTTTAATGATTTGTACGGCTCGCAACCGACAAATATACAAAATAATATTGATCTAAAGATACACGTTTATGATTATGACCTAGATTCAGAGTTCTCAGAACTAGAAACAAAGAATGCAGTTTTTGCACAGAACAATTCAAAAAGTCCAGAATCAGACCACCTTTTAGCAGAAGTATTTAAAAATTCCATTGACTTTTTTAAGATAAACTCGAAACTTCTTGAAACACGTTTAACAAACTGGGCAGAAAAGCATAAGAAAATAATCGATAATCAGTTCGGCTTTCAGAAAAAAGTCTACTGTAAATTGCATATATATATTGCATGCTTTAATTTCAAAAACGCTTGCAATGAAAAAGAAGGTGAGCAGTATAGTTATAGTGTACATAGCTTTCCTTGACTGGGAAAAATGTTCGACAGAATTGTCAGTTTGTAGCACAATTTTTAAATACAAATGTAAGCAGTCAATTTGTTACAAAGACAATTCTTTCAAAAAATTTCATTATTGTAAACAAGACAGATATAGGGCGGTAGTGAACGATCTCCTGTTTTAGAAATATTGTTACGTTGGCTTGTTTCCAAGCTTCATGGAATTCAGATGTAGACAGTGATTGATTAAAACGTTCAGAGAGAGGTGAAGATATTTCTCCAGGCAGTTATTTCAGTTTCTCGTTGTCGATAGCGTCAGGTCCAGGTGATTTGCCCAGTGAAAGTGATGTACAACTTATTTAATTTCGGCCGGGGTTACAACAATCGAATTAGTCGTAGCTGTAGGACAAACCTCATTTTGAGTAATAAATTACAAAAATGTAACAGTCTGCATTCAGCATTGTTTGGTATCGGAAACAGTCATTAAAAATGTTAGCTTTTGACAATTCATCTTGTGCGAGTACGTTGCCATCTTGTAAATGTGGAGTTGTAGATGATGAAGACGGTTTAATAAAAATCTCAGGCCTGACCACCTTTATGTAGACACTATGGTTCCTGTTTTTAGCTTATTTGCAAGTTTAAATACATAGTTTTCTTTGGCAGATTTAATGTCACGAAGAACTTTAATTTGCAGATTTCTAAATTTCGACCAGTCCTGCTCACCATTTGTACGCTTCGCTTTTTAAAGCTCTTCTGCTTTGATTAATAAGCCTCTTTAAATTAGAGATGAACCAAGTAGGCTCACAAGGCCTTATATACAATTTTTGATTTTGAATACACAGTTTGGCGGCATTGAGACTAGCATTAGTTATTTTATTTGAACAGATATTGATATTAGCGTCTTTAAAGTGATCATAATTTGTGTATTATGTTTCTTCTCGTAGAAGTTGGTAAATACCTTTATCAAACAGCCATATGTGTTGTTTACAAGTGTATTTGTTTGAGTTTTTGAGGTTAAAAATACCAAAGATAGGACAGTGAAATCTTAAATACAACTAGGCTTACCTACATCTGACACATAAAAAAGCCTTGGGTTGGACGCAAGAACAATATCAATCAGGGAAGAGTTTTCAGTAAAATGTGCAGGGTCTGGTATACAATGTGTTGAAATTTGTTGACAAATACTATTTATTTTTCTAGCCCCTGTGATGATAATATCTGTAATATCAGCATCTACAGCAAGGTGGATAGAGTCTTCGATCTGTGTGTGCTCATATTACTGGTATGTTATATTAGGAAGTCTGTGAAATGTATTCAACAAAATTCGATTAGATTTGTTGACTAGCTCAACCCAAATACATTCGACACCATGAACTTTTAAATCCCGTCTACGTGTGAAGTGAAGAGTGTTTCTTATATATAAAATGGCGCTTCCATGCTTGGTCATTATTATGTGTCTGCCGCTCACCCCGGAGGTTGCAGGTTCGAGCCCTATTGGGGTCACGACAGTACTTTCTCATATGACACCAGTACTGGTTTTTCCAGAAAGTGGACTTGATAGTGACCCGATAAGTTACACGCTTTCTTCACAATCGAGCTAAAATAGATTAGTATAAACTAACAATAATCTATTTTTTGTTTATGTATATAACCAAGTTTCGAAGAAAGAAAGTATGTCGAAATCTTTATACTCAGCATATATAGTATCGAGCTTAAAAGATGATACTTGATTTCCAAGGGATTCATGTTCACGTGTTTTTCCCATTAAATGTTTGGGGGACATTTCAATACTACAATCAGAGGAAGTATAACCATGAACATTCCATAATCCATTCTAAATCCATTTATTTTCCTTCAGACAGTGGTGACCTAGATCTATTGATCTTAAAACGACAACATACATTTATATGTATATAAAATGCGTCACAGCGAATGACAAATCTAAAGGTGACACGAGTGGATTCGACGTGGGAGCGTGCACTTTGCGCACATCCCCTTATGCATAGCAAATTTAAATTAAAATAAACAACACAATATAATCTATTAAATGTTCAACTTAATCGTAATTATTCAGTACCGTATTTGTTAAGCCTGGCACAACAAGTGCGGAACATACACCTTTTTCGGAGAGCGTAGAATTGAAACGCTTTTAGGAGATCACCTGTTCGATATGCAAGTGCCTCATTTGAATGCATACCCCTTTTTTACTGCTGTTTGGACAAAATCCGCGTCCATATACCTGTAGATATTACGTGTTTCGTAAGGGTCACGATGCGAAGGGGCGATAATACGCTGCGAAAACACGATGGGACGATGCGAACACGCGATTGGACAATGCGAAAATCGTGCTATCGTCCCATCGCTTCGTCCTATCGTCGCTTGAACATAATATATTTATTTTGTCAGGGTTGTGAAATGTAGATAAAGGCAATATTTTAAAACGTTATTGCACGGCCCATCAGGGCCGGGCATATAGTAGTGGCTTAAGAATGTGCCATGGATTCCGGATTTGACCATTTTTTCTCCTTTCGAGTCATATTGTTCTGTAAAATTGCGTTTTTCACTCGAAAAGTAAAATTCTCATTAAAATTCTCATGTGTTAATCGCCACAAAAATGAAATTGTTATTATTTCATTGCTGTTTGGTGGATTATTTGCTGCTTGGTGGATCATATATTTGCATTCGAATCGGATTTGATCCTTTCAGCCTTTCAAGTTATTCGCGCATGCCTATTGAAAATTATCTCATTCTTGCTTTACACATCACGTCACCTGTTTACGTAGTGAAATTTGGAAAAGTGGATTCTGTAAAGAAGGTTAGTTATTACCAACAATTTATTATGTTTTTGTTATCAATGCATTTTGAGTGTTAATTCACATGCGTTGTTTGATATTGTAGACTAAACTAAAGTTTTAGCAAGTCGCCCAAAGTGATGACTTACTTATAAATTGACAAAAATAAGTAGGACGATTGTGAAGACTTTTGCTCAGTTACGGATTTTTATAGGATTATATAACCAACTTTTTGTCCAGCCGACATTTTGATGTATGTTATTAATGCGTATAAATTGAAGTTCTTCAAGACGTAAAATGTAAACAATAGACCATGTAACTTTTGGCGCGAATTTACTACACATAACAGTGTACATCCCAGCAAACATGCATATATGTGTCCCATATGGGCTACTTCTGGGCAAGCCCATATGGGTATGCCCATATTGGACCCATATGGGACCATTGTGGGCAAGCCCATGTGTGTTTGCCCATAAGGGTCCCAGATGGGTCCCATATTACACCACTTTTAGAAAAAACGAAAATTCATTTATTAATGTATTTCAAACTCATTTACTTTGAACTTTTATGTGACTACCTTGATCTAAACTTCTATCATTTTAATCTAAAATTAGTAATTCAACACATACGTGTATATTTTACATCCCATGTGGGACCCATATGGGTCCCATTTGGGCCTCCCGATAACGTCAAAACCCTGGTTAGGTGCGCGAAATTAATATAATTATAAGTTTTAATTTTTATACATAAATTATAGTATATTATTTAGAAATAATTATTAAACTTATTTTCAAGGATGTATCGCATGATAATATAATTTATATGAATAAAATAAATTTCGAGCATGCGCAGACGCGACTTCCGCTTCCGCCAAATTTAACCGCAGACTTGAAACAAGGGCATTTGAAAAGGTAAATATTGTAAATTTGTACATATAGATAATATTTCTTTTCAATTCAGAACCACGATCTCACATTATCGACCAGTCACTTTAAATTCATGCACATACTGTGTGTATATGAAAGTTGTAAACGCATTTTAAGTTTTTTGTTTTGCCTTTGCAATGTATTTTTCGCGAAAGTCAGTGGTCAATATTCATGTTGGTGACATTATCTATATAAACTGTCCAAGTCAAGGGGCATTTTGCCTGTTTCAAGTGCACTGGTATATTTGTCAGAGGTCATAATTACTTAATTGTGTGGTAAATGCTGCTTACATTCAAGCACCAACCAATTTATTTTCTTATTATTGTAAATAGGCCAGCAAAAAGGCTATATGATTCGTTTGAGGATGATGGAACAGACGGTGACGTGGATGATGAGAATGAGGGGGACACTGTGAGCAGGCCACCATAATCTGAAATACCTGCCCCAGTCACAACACTGAAACAGACACCTGCTGGAGGTGAATTTTCACCTTTGCCTCTTTTGATGTCACGGGCACTGTGAGGGTCCAGCAATGAAGTGGGGAGGCTGGTTTGGCGATTACTCCACTACGAAGATCCGAAGCGCCGTCCCGTGGGCAGAATATTTGGCCTAGTAAGTAATTTTAGTGCTGTGATTATTTATGTTTTATACCTATAAATGTTCTGTCTACAATACAAGCCAACCACAACTGTATTTTGGTTGAAAATGTGTATTCTTTTCATAATGATAAAAGGTATACAGTACACGCAAAGTGTTTTTCCAATTTTCACCTATCACCGCGGTGTCCAGCCATCAGTGTCACGCCAATTTGGTTACCCAAATGCCCCCAGAAGTCAGCCCAATTCAGTGTCAGTTCGCGGTGACCATTTGTCACTGCGAATCGCGGTAACTGGGCACGGTGTTTCGTGGTGTCCACATTCGGGTCGCAACTTTTGATTTTTACGGCACATTGTTTACGTAAATAATTACTTTAAATCTACATAAACATAGTATTTACAGAGATTTATGTATTCTACATTTTGTACTTCAATAAATATAATAAAATAGTTGTCAAATTCTTTATTTTAGTCGAGTTGGTCACCATGATTCACCGTGAGAGGCCACTGTGAATCACCGCAACCACATATTTCAGCGCATCGTAAGTTCACGATGGCTATTTAGGTGACCAAAACCTTTTAGAATGACCACGTTACCGTGTCTGGTAACTGAGAATACATTTTGCGTGTACTGTACATTATTTTAAAATACTTGAAGTACTGTAATGACTACAATACTTATTAAAATGCCTATTACATCATAATAAAACAAAGTAAGAATATGACATTTACAGGAATTTATGAATCCATCACTATTGTAGTGATAGTTCCTATTAAACACATTTTTGACACAGTTTTTCAGCTGTCGTAACACAGATTCTCGTGGTGTTGGAGACGATGAGAATTAAAAGATGAAGAGAATGCTGCAGCGGTTGTTGGCCAGGTCAGCAACAGATGACCAGCCACTGCAGTTCCCCGAGTGAGGACCTCATTTTTCCGAGATGGAAGCATTTGACGAACTTCTAGGAGATCAAACAAAGCTGTAATCTGAGGTAAGCAAAGTGTTAGCCATGTATATGAATCTTTTAAAGTTATTTAATCAGTACCGTAGCTGAACAAACTACAATGCTGACCTCATATCCACTAACCTAAATGCGCAGAAACATAATGGTCTGTTGTGAGCACATGCACCTTTTCCTTTATCATTCTGCTATAATAAATTTATGGTAAATATTGCACGGTGAACAAAAACTTCGCTGCAATAATTGCGAAACTGAAAAATCTCATGTTTTAATTAATTGGTTCATTCAGTTTCCCCAGTCCTTTCTTTTACATATGCCATAAAAGCCATGTGCACAACATAATTTTGAAAATTCATAGCGTTAACATCTCTATTTAAAAACAAGTTTATGCATTCATTTAAGGTGGAGTATCTTTCCATGTTTGGTGGGGCGGACGTGCGTGAAACGACTGACTGCTTGATGAGGAGGCTGTGCCAAACCAACTTGCCAGGGAATACAATATGAAGGGGCTTAAGAGAAAGAAGAAATTTACATAATATAAACAGTATTACATTCAATGTTGCTACTTTAGTGTACCAAAGTAATACTTGATGTGAAAAAAACTTCAGTATTTTAAAAATTTAAAATTGTGTATGCCAAATGAAATTCCGTGGATTTACAAAAACACAGTTTCCTGGGATGTTTATTTGGTGTACTTCTAAGTTTATATACGTAAGTATTAAAACATTGTCAAATGTTTCACTGTTGATTCACGTACAAGACGTCCACAGAATGTAAGCTTCAGTAGTGGGTAATATTGGTTTTGCAGTTATGTCTCTTGATTTTAGAAATTAAGATTTGTATTATGATACACTATTATAAATACATGACATGTAGTTAACATAGACTTTTCTCTTCAAATATGTTGTTTTAAAGGTTGAATTTTTGACTTATTTCTTATTCTGATTATATGCATGCCTGTATATGAACCATGCATGAGATTAGTTAATAAAGTTTTAGTGTTAAAGGATATGTGTTTTGTTTTCTTGCAGGATGATATTATAATATAGTCCTTTGCCCGATATGTCTCTGTTCCAGGAAAAAGAAAGTTAAAGCATAAAAAAATAAAAATGGAAGTACAAGAATCATGCACCTGATGTTACAATCCAGCAAGAATTTCGCATGTGTGTGTCCAATGTTTCTGACAAATTGTTGTTTATTGAAAGTTCAGCAAACTTAAAATGGAAGTAAATGCAAATGGTTCTAGCCAAGAAATGCAAGATTTGTCCAAAATGGAAGTATTTGGGCTGCCCACGTGGGACCCATATGGGTCCCATATTGGTGTTATGGGGCAGCCCCTTATGGGACCCATGTGGAACCCGGTTGCACATCCCATATGGGTCCCATATGGGCAGCCCATATGGGGGACCCATATAGGTGCCCATAAGGGACCCATATGGGTCCCATATAGATGCTATCTGGGATATGCTACTACACTCGACAGGTGGCGTTGTCCAAGGTTTTCCAATTATTAAGC
>JAFMSR010000060.1:0-129931 GCA_022818135.1 Saxidomus purpurata
TTGAATTGAATTATAACACTGAAAAGCCTTTTTACATAAATGGGAAAAAAACAGGAATGGGGTCAGCAAGACTTGTGGATTTTTATTTCTGTACTGTTTCCACATGACATCTTTCAAATATTAATGTATCAACTATATCTCTTCTAAATTGTAACGTTATGCTGTGGACAGAAGTATTATTTCGGATTTGCGACAGCTATATGCCCCACTCTTCAGGAGTATGAAAATGTAAATGTAACACTTAAGAAGTCAAATATTTATATCATTGTTAGCAACAACTGCTTTTTATCCGTCACGCGTGAAAAAAGTTTTATAAACAATATTATATTAGTTTAAGGGTAGTGTACTGCTAGTTCCGACTACTCCTTTGTCTTTTTGAACGTCGATTGTATATAAACATTTGATCAGATGATATGATTTTGAATAATGTTTATGTTTTTATATAGCCTTATATACTACATATATAAATTGTTTATAGCGTTCTGATACCATACGAATTTATAAAATAGGTATGACATTGTGTAAATAATTGTTCATTACTGTTTGCCAATCACTGTTTGCAAAATACCTCTAACCTTCCGAATTAGTTAATAAGCAAGGTAATTCGAGCAAGTATATAAACTCTTCAGCTTTCCGCCATTTCTGTTTCATTTCAGAAAACTTTCACGATATTATTATATGGCACTTGTACATGTACCATGACTTCAGTAATTCACTAGTTATAAAATAGCACGGTTTCATGTGTGTAAACAACCGCTTCTTTTGATTACTACACACATATTCATGCAGTACAGTGTATGCGAATAATATAATGAATCTTATGCACGTCCTATCCTTTCTTTTGTTTGAAAGCACTGTCCAACCGGTTGTTTAAGTCCAAAACCTATAAGTATTTGTATGTGAAGCCTTAAGTCAGCTAAAATACAAAATTAAATAGATAATGCAAAATTGACCATTAAATATGCATAATTCATTTCATTTTAACAACAATGAACAGAAGCATATGTCCACTGGAACAGATCTGATGTTACTTATTGTCCTCACGAAGGACAGGTTTTCATCTACTTATACTGCTTATATTGTTTAGCAGTTTCTTTGCAGTTTCTTCGTTTGCCAGTGCTACAATTTACACGCTAAATTTGGTTTTGTGTGATTTAGCATAATACTTAAATTCTAAATATAATCTCATCACTAGACTGATTCTTCTAGAAGAAATAGCTTGAATGATAGCATGAAATAAAACGCCACTTCTTTGTCGACGACTGTTTGAAAATGTTATTGTCATTCGGTCATATATGTGTTTGTGCAGTTCTGTTTGCCGTGACGCCGGTCATATGTTTATTTGTTTAGTGCTGTATACCGTGAACCCGGTCATATGTGTGTTTGTACAGTGATGTATGCCGTGAGGCCGGTCACATTTGTGTTTATACAGTGCTGTATGCCGTGATGCCGGTCATATATGTGTGTGTACAGTGCTGTCTGCCGTGACACCGGTCATACGTTGTATGTTTAGTGCTTATGACGTGACGCCGGTCATACGTGTGTTTGTTAAATGTTTTATGCCATACATGCATTGTGTATGTGTTGTCATATACTTCTGCTTTTAAAAACAACGTTGCTTTTACATTGTTTAAATGAAAGTTGAATTATGTGTTGTGTCTGCTGCGTGCAAGCTGTTTTGAATAATTTTATATGTTTAATATTGTTGACATAAATACAAGAAATTGTTAAGGGGATTATGTGTGAAAACGAGAAAAACTCCTTCTATTCCTCTATGTTCGAAAACCTTAAAGCCAGTATAGTACAAATAATGAAGTATTACAGAAATACGGATCTGCTAATAAGTTGCACAACTCAACTATGACTTAACTTAGTCCAAATATAAAAAGAGTTATGACGCGTGGATGGTTGCAGTCTCTATCGCCCAAATATAAAAACAGGTTGAACAGCTGTAGTAAGATACATTTAATAAACTGAAAAGTATGAAAGCTTGACTCGTGATTACGTTTAGGGTTTTTGTTTTGCCATATACAGTATTCTCTTAGTAATATAGGTTGACTAGTGATTACATGAATGAGAGCTGATAAATGTTTTGAATTTTAATTCTTCCATAATTATATAGTATTTTTTTAATTCGAGCATCAATCAATCGAAGACCCGAGATAGCCCGAGATCTCTTGTCGGTCCGTCCATATTTCATATACGTTGAACTACACATCGCCATGGATAACTCGAGCAAGGATAGATCGATTACTCGATGAACTCTTAAGGTCCAACCAAATAATTAACATGCGGCAACTCGTACCTGATTAGACAAATATATTCACACCTTCGCGGGCGCATCGACATGTTTTTATACGTCTCTAGAAAAACTTTGTTAATTGTCGATGAGTGATTGTTTCATGCCGGTCAATTGGCTCAACTGTACAACACCATATTTCTACATTTTAATTGTCTCCATCTAAAACATTTTATCATTTTGTTTCATTGAGACGAAAATAAAAATGCAATCCGTTTGCGAGTTTCATTTTTTGCGTGAAGAAATCAAATTAATATTTCACTATTTGAAATAAAATTTAGTAACTTGTTCGTATCTGTTTCGAGCCTGTAAGAATAATGTACTCACTGACGTTTGTTCTTACGTGATATGCAATGTATTGAATATTAGTTTAGTCGTTGACGTGCACCTATCAATAAAACAGATATCTGAAATAAGGTATTAGATGAAGATTCATTGTAATTGTAGTTGTTGTATAAAGCAAGATAGAACTGCAACATGAATAAAAAGGTACTTTTTACATCGACAAAGAAGCATTGGGAATACATTACGGGATATCAATTTACCAAGGCCTACAGTACATTCAAACATTTTCTTTAATAAAATATAATAAACTAAATATTTTCTTTAACATTTTACACGTGGCTAGAAATAAAATATTCCAAGAACACCTGATGCGTGGTAATCTTACAAAGACGATTTTAGAATTGCTATCTGTTTATACAATGTTGGCATACATATTTTCCAGACACAAATCTTAAACACGGCTGTATAATGGAACTACAGTTTTAAGAAAGTGAAATATTACAAACATGTTAAAAAAACAGAACATAATTATTACTAAGAACTTGTTCCCTGTTTCAATAAATTAACCGCCATGACCTTTTACCAAGTGACCTGAATATCAATAGAAGTTACTTACTGGGGGTATGACTTGAACATATTTTGTAAAGGGCAACTAGAAATGATACATGGCAATATCTAAGCTCTAGACGTTTCGGCTTTGCAGACAAAGATTTTAAAGGGTTTTCCTATTCAGTTTTACAATTTTCAATACATTAGAAGTTCATACAAAGAAAAATATAATTAGTTAATCATAATTGAATACAGATAGACTTTGAATAGTATCTTGTTCGTTCTTGAACAAAGTCAGTTGGAATAACGGAACAAACACACATTTAACACCTCTATTAATAAACACTTGTAGTAAAATCGTTTGTTTACAAAACCATTTGAAAGAAACAAGTTATAATTACTGCAAAACACCCCTCTTGTGTTGATATATTTTTCAAAGCATGCATTTGTAACGAAACAAGAGCTTGCTGATAGCGTTGTAAAATATGTTGTTGTTCCTTTATTATAACGTTTTGACTGACCCTTGAATTCTTAGAATGGACAACGTTTAGCGGAATGAAATAATATAATATGTCATGTTATCTGGGGCCAGAGTATTATTTTATTACATGAAAACAAACAGTATGTTAAATACTAAGATTATAAAAATTGTGCGACCAAACAAAAACGTTCCGGTTTAATATGCGTTCTGGGATCAAAGTCCAGCTTCTTTTTGAGTAGTCGTTTCAAGTTTTACGAATCTGGCTAGTCCATTGTAACATTTTGAGCAGGCAAAGTAAAAGACATAGAACCCAATATATGACAAGACGTTTCTTAAAATGCTGCGAAATAATATTCTGAAGAAAATAAATATCATCTACGCCCTTGAACGAATTTGCATCAGCCAGGGTTTTGGTTATCAGGTCGCGAGTATGTGTATCAACTTCAAGCAAGTGATTGTTTGTAGTTTTTGTGATTCAGTGGCGCTCACATTTTGATAAATAAAAAAGTGTCCTATATCTAATAAAACTCAATCATATGGTTTCAGTAAACCAAGCTACGGAATCAACATCTAAGAGACACAGGCAAAGTCTCAGTTTGTTCTGTCTTGCTTAAGGACACTTCTGCCATACGTTTGCCCAAGGGCCATTCGAAGTATGAGTCAATTACATTTATATTAAGACATATTCATGATCATGTTGAATGAACTGTTAGCTAATTAGTATCGTATTTGTCTGATAATGTTTTGCTCTCAGTTATTATGTTTGTAAATGTCCTCACACCGATTGCTTGATATGACCGTTTGGCCTTCCTCTCGGGAATAACAACCCTTTCCGTGCTAATCATACAACCGTGTTACACGTATTTTCAGAGAAAAGAGTTCATAATTTAGTTTAGTTAAAAGATGCAAAAATGTTTTGTCCTTGTTATATTTAGGAACGAAGTGCATCTCGACAAATTTCGTAGAATTGTTATTGCTATTACTGACAAATGCAACTGAGACCAAATTTCTGGCTAAAACTTTAACCAGACCCATTATAATCTTAAAGCTAGAAGAGTAACAAAAGAAACCCAAACAGCTGCTAATTCAGTTTCCCTTTTCCGGTTTATTTATTATTCATGTTTTTTTAACAAAGCTATTTCTCCATCGATCGTTTAACTCAAAATCAAGAAAACCTGGACACAAATCAAGGATGTTCCTCGGGAATGTTTATACTTATTGAGAATTAATTCTGCAAATGTCTCACTGTCAACATTAGTTTCATGAAACAAGGACAAATAGTTATATCCCTTTAAATTGTTGTAACCACGCAGCCAAACGACATTTTGCTCTTTCAGCTTTAGGAATATACTGCTAAATGCATAGCAAACAGTTTTTACGTTTGATGTCAACTTTTCTTCGTCGTCGGTATTAGAAGTTGCAAGTTCAATGTTTTTTTTAATTTATTTTATCATTTATTTTCAAATCGTTATTGTACACACTTATATTTAACAATGTAATCAATAATATCTTTAATTATTCATATATTTCAAAAGTGCAATAAAGACCTCTTTTTTGTAAACTGGTTGCGTTCTTTGTTCAAAAAAGCTATAAAAAGATCTATAAGTATGCTTTAAAAAAAAGGAAGATGGGATTTTTGTCTTTTTAGATCGTTTTCATACAACATAATTTCATTTATTTTCATTTTGACATGCTTTTTGAAAAGTCATGTCTATGACAACCTTTTGTAAGTGAAAAAATCTATATTCTGTTATTTTCTATATTGTTTTCAAAAAAGACCACTTCCTGGCATGTTGTTCGATCTTGTTTTGTATGAAAGCTATTTCTTTCTCTATATTTATTCTTATCTGCAAATAATGCTTACAACTTTCAAACGTAGGCAATCCTTTTTTTATTTTCATTTGAAAAATATATAATTTCATAATCAATATGATAGAGTTAATCGCATTCGTGTTTTTGAGTGCTTTGCTTATACCAAAACTTATAATTTCAAAGTTTAGTACAATTTTGTGATCATTCTGTTCTAAAAACATCGAAAGGCTGTTCCATAATATTTGTGCGTAGTGACATCTCCAAAATATATGTTCTATTTTTTCTTCATGCATATTACAAAAGTCGCACAGGGTAGAGCTTACTAGGTTACACTTAAAAAGGTATGTATTTGTAGGAATTATTCGCATCAGATACTTATATTTGTCCATTTAATTTCTGATTTCGTATAAGGTTTCTTCAATTTTTTTATTTGCATGAAATATGTCAATTTATTTAGGTGTTTCGATTGCCTTTTTTATCGATTAACGTATCCTGTTGAGTGTATGTTGGTATCTCTTTCCGTAAAATTTCTTTCATGTATTTAGGAACACTTTTTATTATGTGTTGGTACCTTAAAAAGCTTCAAATGCATAAAACGTTTTTGTTCTATAGTCAAAAAGGTGTTCCAAGTTCTTTATGCCTTTTTGTTCCCAAGTTTTGAAATAAAATGTCTTATTATTCATTTTTATATTTGAATTGTTCCATATTATCTCTTTACCTGTTGGTAATTGTTTTGAAGGTTTTATTTTGATCCATGCCTTTAAAATATCTTTTAGAAAGGCATTGTTTTTACAAATGGTGTCTATAACATTTTCATCTAAATTACAGTCGAAGATGATTTCTCCGCCCTTTTTATTTAGTAGATTTTCATAAAATATTTTCCATTCCCCTGTATTACTTTTATCACACAATCGTTTCAGCCAGCAGCTTTTTATTGAGATTAGAAATTTTGAAACGTCAATCATTTTCAGTCCTCCAAGTTCGTATTCTAAAATAAGAAGATTTCGTTTGATTTTTTCAGGTTTTTGTCCCACATGAACTCAAAAATAGTTTTGGTGATCTCTTTAAGTGTATGTTCAGAAGGGTTAGGTAAAACTGTTAATGGATATATAAGTTTTGGTAAAGCAAGGCTTTTGATTACAGTAATTTTGCCTAGAAGGGTTAAATTTCTGTGCCCCCATTGTTTTAAACAGTTTTTAAAAGTAAGAGGTTTTGGTTCTAGGTTTAAACTGATATTTCTTTCTATGTTATTTGTGAAAGTGAAGCCCAGAGTATTTGCTGATTCTGAGGTCCATTTCAATTTTTTATTTTGGCAGTAGCTCAAATTTGTGCTTCTTAGGGATCCTATTCGTAGTTTGTTTTATTTCTCTATTCCCTATCACAATACCTTTGATATTGTTATCATTTTCTATGTATTTTGATAAAATTTCAATACCAAGAATGAATAGAAAAGAGGAAAGAGGACAGTTGCAAGGTCAATGTTTACAATTGACAAAATTGTGACAATTCTGTGTTCTACTAATACCTGTTAAACGAGACAATACTGGGGTATATCAAATGTATTCAACAATTCAGATATCAGTGTTAGTGTCAGTCAGACAGGTCATAGCAAATGCTTGTTTCAGTTTTGTTCTGTGTCATCAATAAGATGACTCGTTGTCGGTTATTCATTTGAAATTGAGCTGTCTAAACAATCAGACTTTATTTGAACTCTGTTGATTCTTTCCGACGTTTTTCTTTTCATCAATTACGGATGGCTGGAACAACTCCACAACTTTGATGTTTCCCAATCATTCATCAAAGCACAAAGAAATTTCAGTCAACAGGCACAGGAGACAAAATTCATGTTCAGCGCGAGTTTTACTGTTCTTGATATGAAAGGACTACAGACCATAATTGACCGATTGCTCATTGACATACGAACAAGGACTACAGCATGTATTTTTAGATGAAGCATCGCTTCATGTATCCAGAGAAGATTACAAGCTAGATAACTGATCGGACTTTAAAATTTGAGTAAACTTGTCATATCAAATATCGAATTTTTACAACAATCATGAAAACTGGTCGTTACGACAAAGGTACTCAAACTATCATGTACCTAAAGTTAAATACAAGTTGAAAATATTGAAGGCGAAAGTTATTCCTTATACCTTGTTCAAACAAAATCTGCAGGTAGAAAAAAAACACAGATGACGGAAAATGCTGTCTTAAAGTCACTGTTTGTTACAGGGAGAGATATCTGACACACAGTCCGAAAAAATCTCGGTAACTGCCTGCGAAGCATTTAGGTAGAAGCGTTGCCTTCACAAAAGCTAATGATAGAAGCGTTCTCCTTGTATAGTTGTTCTGAATCCAAGCTAGAACTGTTTGACGATAAAAATCAGCAAAGCTTTCATTTATAATGTAGGTGTTCTTTTCTGTACCAGATTGTGCCAGTTTTTAACATTCTTACGTTCATGAATTGATTGAACTCAAATCATGAATTAGATGTTTGTCTCTTATTTTTTGTCAAGCTGCACTTGTAGCTTCTTGACGTGGTATGCATTTTGGAGGTATTTGTATTATAGCATTTAACACATTTACAAAGTATTGAAGTTTCAGTGTGCGGATATTATTACCCTTGCCTAACTCGTGTGCGAGTCCATGACATTTATACTCCGACATATTTAGTATGTTGAAATCATTAGGTTCTTTATATCGTACTTTTCTGGTAATATTCCGCCCCCAGCATTTATGTTTGTAAATGTCCTCAACACAATCAATTTTTATGACCGTTGCTCTTTCGGACATAAATGACAACTATTCACTTGATATCTTTGAGCCACTGTACAAGATTAGCACAGCTTTTGAGAAAGAGTCAATTTCTTCGTCGTCCATTTCAGACGTTTTCAAGTCCCTATTCATAATTGTCATTCTTGTGAGGGTTAAGTGTTATACTGAAACCAGATACAGCACAATAACACGTTTTTTTCCAAATAAAACAACATCTATGCTTCTTTGTTGTAAACAAAAAATTAAAAGTACTAGACCCTTGTCACTGTATGTAAATAACATTTGTCTTAAAACGGTAACTGAACAAAAGGTTTTGGGTTTACACATAGATCAGTCATTAGAATGGAAAACACACGTAAACGCAGTGTATAGTAAAGTTAGCGCTAAAATTAGTTTATTTAAACGAATATCTAAATATCTGACATTGGACATGAAGAAGTTATTTTACAACGCATATATTATGCCAATTTTTGACTACTGTTGCACTTTATGGTCAACTTGCAACCAGTCAAGCAAATATAAACTTGCTAAACTCCAGAAAAGAGCCGCACGACTAATACTATGCGTACCATATAAAACACCTTCATACCATATGTTTAAACAATTATCTTGGTTGCCAATCCGGGTGAGATTTACATATCACATTGCTATTCAAGTTTACAAGGCCATTAATAGGCTAGTTCCTGAATTTTACTGCAAACTTATCACGGTTTCTGAAAATAAAAGATATCCCTTGCGATCACATGATCAAAAACAGTAAACCTGTAGGAAACCACAAACTCAATATCTTAAGAAAACATTTGGTTACTTAGGAATGGCTGTATGGAATGCATTACCACTGCAAATAAAAGAGCAAAAACACTTAAGCAATTCAAACTTGCCCTACATAACTTACTTTTGTCAAATTTATACGATGATATCCCATCGTTGACAGTGCATGAGTCATTACTATAAATGAATAAAAAAATATATATATACTACTCAGTAAATGATTGATTGTATAATATAATAATGAAGCTCTGCTCAATATTTTAGTGTGTATGTGAGTGTACGTGTGTGCGTGCGTGTGTGTGTGCGTGTGTGCGTGCGTGCGTGCGTGCGTTCATGTGTTGTGTTAGTTTTTCTCAATTGTGTATTATTATTGTTAATAGAAGGCCTCATGGTAGATAAGAAATATGTTGCTTTATGTACATATGCTTACTGAGCTAGCTTCTTTAAACAAAGAGATTATTATTATTATTATTATTATTACTTTTATTCACCAGTTAATTAGCAAAACTGGTGAATAATGGTCGTTACGAAAATGAATCTGCACGGTGACTATCTTTTAAAATTTGTTAAAACCAGTTGCAGAGTTTCAACTCGTGGATTACTGTAGTAGTACACAATATTTTTTCTTTCGAGAAATATCATATTTGCGTTAAACTGTACACACACTTTCACCATATTTGGTATACGTTGAACAAAAAGGGATTGTAACAAAGAAATATGTCCAACTCACCAAGAAGGGGTAACTAAACATTGATATGATACGATATCGTTCTTGCAGTTTACAAAAGAGGTTTGGACGGTGTTACAAAGACTCTGAACAGCAATCTGAACTGAATCAGCCAACACATGTACGTATTTTACTTGTTTCGAGATATGCGGCAGGTTTTCGGTCTCCACCCGTTGAACCTCGCGCATCTATTGAACATGTTTTCGGATAAAAATACATCAATCACTAGAATTCCCTATTCCCGAACTTTATCTGCTACCCGGTAGGAACCTTTTAACGATAAACATCATCGACAAAGCCATTTTTCCTGACACGGATGTGGTTTTATGTACCGCAGAACAGATTGTGGTTCAAAACAAATCACGACATATACCATTATTAAATGTTCTTACATTGATAAAAACATAGAAGTTAAGATAATTTATGATAGAAATGATAGTCATTTATTTCCTTTACGTTACACTTTTAGTTTCATGCCTTGGTTGGCATTGTTGAGGAATTTGTACAACTACATTCCACATCTGAAATACAGAATTAAAACTATTTATAGTGCCTTTGTCTTGTCCAGCAAAGATGAGGAGGTGTCGTTTCGAGTTGTTGCCTTCAGTTGTCTGGATATAAGGGATGATGATCTGACCTTCTAGAGATGAATAAAAAACCTAAACGCAGCATTGTCCAATGCGGTCACTGGTTCAGTGTTCTTTGAATCGTTGTGCTTTATGTTAAAGCCGTAACGTTGCTTCGGTAGTATGTTATCTTTCACCTTCTTTATATTGTATTGGATTAATGCCTATTGCTGAATCTTTTAACACTTTTTATACAAATGTTGCCTCTATGCTTGTTGAAAAACTACCGGCTAGGTTAAATAAGTATGGTAAATCATTTGTTACCTATTTTTATGCAAGGCTAGGTGTATCTCCAAACAGTTTTTCATTTTCACTAGTTACTGAAAAACAGGTACTTAAGTACTTAGCACAGCTCAGTGCTAACAAAGCTACTAGATTAGATGGTACCCCTTCTCGTTTTGTGAGAGATGGAGCTTCAATTATTGCTCAGCCTCTTACACATGTAATTAACTTGTCTCTTATACAGGGTGTGGTTCCAGATGAGCTCAAGTCTGCTAGAGTTATTCCTATTTTTAAGAAAAATGATAAAACCGCTGTTGGCAATTATCGCCCGGTTTCTATCTTGAGCATTGTTTCCAAGACTCTTGAGAGGGTTGTATATGACCAGGTAGAGTCCTATTTTAAATCAAATAAGTTGTTCTATAAATTTCAATCAGATTTCCGACGTGGGTTTTCTACAGACACGTGTATTATTCATTTGACAGACTATATAAGAATGCAAATGGATAAAGGTAATTTTATTGGAATGGTTCTGATAGATCTCCAAAAGGCATTCGATACTGTAGACCACTCAATCCTTCTTATGAAATTAAGTGCGGCTGGTCTTGGTGATGATATTTTGAGATGGTTTTTATCATATCTTTCTGATAGAAGGCAGCTTGTTGATGTTTCAGGTACACATTCATCTGCCGCTCGGATTACATGTGGTTTTCCAGTAGGGTCAATTCTTGGTCCTCTTTTGTTTTTAATATATGTTAATGACGTCAGCTGTAGTCAAAAATAAGTTGTTATTATATGCAGATGACTCAGGAATTCTGGTTTCAGGTAAATGTATGGCTGATGTTGAACATGCTCTGGAAGAAGATTTGCATCTTGTTAGTCAGTGGCTGGTGGATAATAAGTTATCACTACATTTAGGCAAGACTGAGTCAATCTTATTTGGGTCTAAACATAGACTAAGGTCAAATTCATCCCTTAATATTAAATGTAAAATTAAACCAACTTCTTCGGTCAAATATCTCGGAGCAACCATTGATCAATCATTATCTTTTGATGCAATGGCTAGGTCGGTGTTGCAGAAGGCTAATGCACGTTTGAAATATTTATATCGTAAAAAGGATTACCTTACACAACATACTAAGAAACGTTTAGTTATGTCCTTAATCCAATGTCATTTTGATTACTGTTGCTCAATATGGTATCCCGGTCTATCCCAGTTCCTTAAAAACAAACTTCAAGTAACTCAGAATAAGATGATTAGGTTTGTCCTTGATCTTGATGCCAGGTCACATGTTGGTCCAAATCACTTTCTCTCACTCAACTGGTTACCAGTCAATAAATGTGTAGATCAGATCATCCTTTGTCATGTTTTTAAAGTAAAAAATGGTCTGGCTCCTGATTACATGGAAGATTATTTCATCCCACAGGTCACTGTTCATTCTTATAAGACCAGGTTAAGTAACAAGGGTGCATTTGCAATCCCAAAGGTCAAAGGTCTTGGTTCCAAGTCCTTCTGCTTTGTGGGTTGTTCGTCGTGGAATAGTTTGCCAGCTGAATTATCTAGCATTGGCAGGTTACCTTCTTTCAAAATATCTGTTAAGAAGTACCTGATGAACAGTTTGTAATATTTCAAGACTTTTTATATGAGTTTTTAAATTTACATCAGGTTATTTCGGTATAGGAATGATTTCAACTCATTTCGTCTATCATTTAACACACTAAATATGAAATGATGCATTTTTATTTTAGTGTAAGTGATACTCATTCTTATTCTCATTCCTACTTTTTTATAGTTGCCTCTTAGAATATTGTCAAACGTTTTACTAATAGGTTTAATTTTGTGACTGTGATATAATGATAATTTGTTTTTATTGTAGTTTGTCTTAAGTTAAAATATCTAATGCTTATTAATTTTATCATTTGCTTCCTAGTATATTTATTCTGTTTTAACTTGAATAATGTGTTACAATGCTGTAACTTCTAGTCAAACTGTGTTAAAATAAGTGAAATCTAACTGCGATAATATTTAATTGATAGTATTTATTTGCATTGGTTAAAGGCTCTCTATGTCATGCCACCAACACAGAGGACCACAATGGAAATAAGAGTCTCTCTTTTTTGTATTATCCTTGGTGTTGGTGTGCATGTCATGGCTTATTTATTCTCATGTATGTTATATATTTGTACCGTACATGTTGTTTTAAATGTCCATGTATATGTATTCCATACCGAAATAAATATATCTATCTAATACATGTAAATGAAATGTTTCTCCTAAATTAAATCATCCTTGGATTATTAGATGCATACATATAAGGATGAAATTCTCCTTAACTGTAATTTCGAGTAAAGCTTTTGAGTTTGCTCGATTTCAACAAAAGTGACAACTGGGAATTTTCTACTTTATACAAATATCCCTTGTATCAGCAGCTACATATATACAATGATGCAAACTACCTTAGGAACTGAGAAAACAAAAACAAATATGTTCACTAAGAAGGCCATTTGGTTATGTGACCAAAGTTAAGGAAGTTCGTTTTCACTTGATACATGTGACCGTAATTCTCCTCTGATAGGTTCTCTTACAATGATATTTTTCCGAACAATCAGAATGCTGCCAAAAACCAAGGGTCCGCGAGGTTTCCGCAATATGGCCAGAATGTTCCATCGATCTGTAAGTTGACATAGATTTGTTAGTATCTCACATCATCTCTTTTTGGTACCAATGAGCAATGAAAAAACAGCCATAGTATGTAGAATTTGAGCTTTGAGAATTTGACGACAGCATATAGAGACACGCAGAGCTCCGAAACTTACGGTCCATTTTTCAATCATGCTTTTAGCGATTTCCAAAAATTGTTTGCAAGCCTGTATGAAATGAGAGAAAAACTTGTCTCTAAGATGCTGTAGTAGAGAAAAATTTTCTACCTTGAACTGGGGTACTTCTGTAGGGCGAGGAACGGTATGGCACGAGATTCAACCAGTGTCGCTTAAACTATCTCTGTCCCCCCTGAAGGAACTTGTGTTGCATCCTACAAGGGTGCTTGTGAAACTGCGAGGTTTCTGAAATATGGCCAGAATGTTCTATTGATCTAGAAGGCGACATATATTTGCCAGTCTCTCACATCATCTCATTTTGGAACAAAATATGTATTACATGTAGGAGTTTGAGATATATCAGATAAATAAACAGCGATGCCTGTCTCTCTGCCATGTGGTGACAATATGTATTACATGTAGGAGTTTGAGATATATCAGATAAATAAACAGCGATGCCTGTCTTTCTGCCATGTGGTGAAGAGTTCTTGTATTCATAGTTTCAAGCTTTTCAAGTTCAGTCTTTCAGTTTGACAACTTGAATCTAGATTACAAATTAAAAAACAGAGAGACTCACAAAGCTCAAGAAATTCGTAAATCCAGCCATGTTTCGGAGAATATATCAACAATATCTCTTCCGAAACATTTCTGTGGCAAGCCCGAACAAATGCAAAGCTGCGAATTCTGCACAAACTAGAGTGTCAATATGTTAAACGTATCTTGCTACTCGAAGCACGAGTAACCATGCTTAGTCTCTGCATATGTTCTTGTTTGGAGTTTTATTAAATTCATCTTAAAACAATGATTCGTCAGTAGGGCAAAGGAGTCTCAATCATTGAGCACAACAGAAATGTCATCAGTGAACAGTTGATGTAAAACTCTAACTTTTTAGCTTTAAAATAGCAGAAAAATCGCTTGCTTGTACATATACACAATGTTTTTTTTTCAAATTCGGAGATTGAGAATTGTCAAACAATGTAAATTAAAAATTATTTAACTCTGTTCAACTCATTATGTACTGCTGTGACTCGATATTCGAGTCAAAATTTGAAACAAAATTTGATTAATGCAGCCATGTCTCGGATATTTTTCATCTATTTAAAACCTCATTTAAAAACAGTAATGTTCATTACACAGAATGAATGAACTTGACGATCATGTGAAGTCGTGCAGAAATAACATATGCTCGAACATCTCGCTCTCAGAAACATGACCAACACCCACAATTCTCATATCAGGACAAACCGTCGATTATGTCGTGCGACAGACCATTTTGTAGCTTGCAGAATTAACTTGTCAAACGCAAACGATATATATCAGATCTGTTTTCTTGACGTAGAACATAATATTTATGCTAGGAAAGCAAAAATAAAATTACTACATACGCCTGTTACTGCATAGAATGAACAAGAAGCGATCCTAATAAATGCATCAGTTTACAATATCGTCAGAAGAATATGTAAAGGAAAGCAAACAAAGATTTTATGGAACAACCTTTACTATTCATAATCATGTTGTAAAAAATTGATCAAAGAATCAAGAAGTATAATAACATAAATGGTATAGCTTCGCGTCACAGCAGTACATAATGAAATGAACAGAGTTGATTTTTTTTTTATTTACATCGTTCGACAATTCTCTATCTCCAGATTTGAAAAACAATATGTACACGGAAGCTATTATTTCTGCTATTGATTTTCCAGCAAAACATTTAGAGTTCTACATCTACTGTTCACTGATAAAATTCCTGTTGTGCTCAATGATTGAGACTCCTTGTCCCTACTTACACAATCGTTTTTTATGATGGTTGTCATAAAACCCCAAATAAGAACATATACAAAGAGCTTCGAGTATCAAGGTACGTTTAGCAAATTAACAAACTAGTTTGTGCAGGAAACGCGGCCATGCATTTGTTCGGGCTTGCCATCGACATGTTTCGGAAGAGATATTGTTGATATATATCCGAGACATGGCTGGATTTACGAATTTCTTGAGCTTTGCTTGTCTCTCTGTTTTTGGTCTTGTAATCGAAAGATAATTTCTGTTTCAAGTTGTAAACTGACAAACTCAACTAGAAACTAGGAAATAACAAAACTCTTTTCTACATGACATAGACAGGCATCGTTGTTCGTCTATCTTTTATATCTCAAATCCCTAAATAGTGTATATTTTGCCAAAAAAAGATGATGTGAGCGACTGACAAATATAAAATGTCGCCTTATAGATCGATGGAACATTCTGGCCATATTGAGGAAAAAAAAAAATAATAATAATATCAAACAGGGAATGTCACGTACCAAAAACGCAGCCTCCCCAAAACGAGCCCCACAGCACCCAGAAGTGCACACCACCAACACACACACACACACACACACACACACACACACACACACACACACACACACACACACACACACACACACACACACACACACACACACACACACACACACACACACACACACTACCAACACACACTAGCATACAAAGCAAACACACGAGGACAAAACGAACAATTAAAGGAACACAGTGGGGCACCGCCTTGGAACCTCGCAGTTTCACAAACACCCGTGTAGGATGCAACACAGATCCCTTCCGGTCAGACGAAAATAAACAGTTTAACCGACACTGGTTGCATCTCGTGCCATACCGTTCCTCGCCTTCCAGAAGTAGTCTCGTTCATTGTAGAACAATTCCCTATACTGAAGCAACTTATTGACAATATTATTTTTCAATGCTTATGTATAGCTTTTTAATATGAAAATATGGAGAGCTTTTGCTTTACATGAACATATAACCACGAGAGCTGGTTTTCTGACACCTTATACATCAATGAAACATTCAGTCTGGCAATATTGCGGAAACCTCACAGTTTCACAAGTAGACGCCGTCTCGCGAAAGAGACTCTTGTGGGGGACGCAACAATATTTATTCTGAACAGTAAGCAAGAACGGTTTAAACGAAAGGGGTTGCATTTGTGCCATACCGTCCCTCGCCATACAGATGTAACCCTGACAAAAAATAGAACGTTCCTCTCTACAACAGCATGTTAGAAACAATAATTTTAAAATTTGTATACAACTCTGAGGAACCTTTGTTTTCTATAAATGTATAACCAAGAGCTACTTTTTCTCCGACTTTTTACAATTACTTTCCTTGAGACAAAATCGTAAAAAAACTCAGAGTTCGATATCGAAAAATAGCTCGCAGTTACAGATTTATGTTCTTACAAATGTTCTGTTGAAGAATGACCATTGTATCCCAACTTGTATTCCGGAGAGAAATTTCTGCTTACAGCAACTCAATTAACTCAACAAACAATGGCAAAAGCAAAAAATCGGATTTCTCTCTCTCTCGTCTACAAGTCAGGTCAGTGTGATATGAATCATATATTGCAGAATTTTTGATACAAGACTTTTCAAAGTATGTTCAGCTTGTCAAATTGCAAAACCTTTGATTTCAGGGACTGATGTTTTCATATCTTCGAAGCATGGAAAACAACACAGTACATTTAAGTGATCACAAAAGATCCATTATGTAGATACAAGTAGAATGTGTGTGGTGATATAAGCAGCTCAAGAGCTAAACAAAGTCTGTTATCTTTTTTTTTTTACAAATGCAATGGGTTCACCAACAATATTCAAAGTAATAGTCCATAGCTGATCAAAATGTGACCACAGAGAGGAAGCCTACTCAACTTGTTCAATACAACATTCGGGTGGTTTAGAAATAATAACTGCTCGAAAGTCAGTATTATTATGTGACTATTTTCAATGATGCATTGGGTTTGCCTTCAAAGATTTGAAATTTCTTACGGTCTCACTTTTTAAACAGGATAGCAAAACTGCTCAATGTCTACTATGCAGAATTAGCTGGGCGGGCTTATATGAACAACCCGAGGGCTAAAAAGAAAAGGTGACAATGTTTACTAATGCACTGGGATCATCTCTAAGATTTGCACTGTCAGCGTAAGAATGAACTCGGGAGGTGCGAATAGCTCGGAAGCATAACTGTGTATGTGACTGATTTCAGAAATCACTTGGTTCGCCCTCAAGATTCGAAAACAATATTTTTATTTCAACGACGGTTAGTTTATGTACAACTTGTAAAAGAGTTGCAAGTCAAATACCTAGTTTTGCATCAAAGCAAGTAATTTAAAAAAAACACACATTTCTGAATTACTCCTGATGTCTTTCAGTTTGACTTGGGGATGTAAAGTAAAGCAACTCAAGTATTTGTCATTCACAACGAGTTAAACCATGAGAAACGATATATTGCGTTTGCCTCTGTTTAAAAAACAAAGCTCACACTTCTTTATTTTGCCAGTGATAGATGGCCAGGGCAAAATGTCATTGCATGAAATACACTGAAACTCTAGGCATCACCGTTCTGCAAGTTTTGCAAATAAGTTGCAATGTGTTTCCCTTTCAATCTCAAAGAATTGAAAGGAAAAACAAATTCAACAAGACAGGCGTTGTTGTTTTTTGGGCTGGGGGGGCGCCGTCCTAAATGAAAAAAAAATTTTAATTTATACCTTTTATTTCCACAAAAACCCCCCACCAATTTTGTATAGGAAAAAAAAAAAAAAACAGGGGTTCCCCCCCCCCCCCCCCCCCCCAAAAACAACCCCCCCCCCCCCCTCCGCCCCCCCTTTGTTTTTTCTCTTTTTTTTTTTTTTTTTTTTTTTTTTTTTTTTTTTCTCTCCTTTTTTTGCGCCCCCGCCTAAATATTATTTTTTTTTTTTTTTTTTTTTTTTTTTTTTTTTTTTTTTCCCTTCCCCCCCCCCCCCCCCCCCCCCCCCCCCCCCCCCTCCCCCACTCCCCCCCCCCCCCCCCCCCCTCCTCTCCCCCTCTCCCCCCCCCCCCCCTCCCCCCCTTTCTACCTTTTTTCCTCTTACTTCCCTATTTCCCTAACTCCCCCCCAAAAAAAAAAAAAATAAAAAAATAATAACATAATACCCCTAATTTTTTTTTTTTTTTTTTTTTTTTTTATATATTTTATTTTTTTTTTTTTTTTGGTGTGGTGGTTTTTTACCACCAACAAAAAAAAAAAAAAAAAAAAATCTCCCCCCCCCCCCCCCCCCCATCCTCCAAAAACCAAAAACCACAACACCCCACCAAGCTATCTCCTGTTTTGATTTAATTACTAGCTCACCTGGCACTTTGTGCCAGGCTGAGCTTAACGGATGAATAATTGTCCGTCGTCCGTCGACATCTCCTCTGAAACCACTTGGCCAATGGCCAATTTTGATGAAACTTGGCAGGGATGTTCCTTGCCTGAAGCTCTACCAAAGTTGCTCAAAGAATAACATTCCATGCAGAACTCTGGTTGCTATGGCAACAATTAATGTTCCTCTATTTAGTTTGTTCAAATCAAGCCCCTTGGATCAAAATTCACCACGCCTGTGTGTGTGAGGGGGTCCCTTTACTTTATATAGAGTTATAGGAAAATCCAAGCTTCCACTGAGTTCCTATAGCAACCACTAACTTTCCAAGCAACCACTGACTCTCTTAGCAGCAAGTGCATTAGAACTCAGATGAGCGACATAGTGCCATCATGACCCTCTTGTTCTTAAATTACCCAAATGAGTTTATTTTACAAGAGCACGATTATAAGTCCATAATTTCTGTCAAAGAAGGTCAATTAAGTATAAAGTGATTATGATGTAGAAGTCTTCTTTAGATAATGATGTTGACATAGTTTTTTCAGCTAAAATGCTCATGGTTTATTTTGATCGCCTGATGTCAGTCTTCCGTCTGTCTGTCTACACTTGACCTTGTGTATGCAATAGAATCTGCTTATTTTCATTGGATCTAGGTGAAACTTGGTCAGAATGACAGCCTTGATGAAATCTTTTTTGAGTTCGAATAGGATCATCTGGGGTCAAAAACTGGGTCACGGGGTCAAATCAAAGAAAAACCTTGTCACTCACATGTGTATGCATTAGAGGTTGCATTTATCTTTTTTTCGTTCGAATTTTCGAATTCAAGAATGGGTCATTTGGGGTCGAAAACTTTGTCATGGGGTAAATTCATTAAATAACCTTGTGTATGCAATAGAGATTGCATTTTTAATTGGATCTTCATTAAACTTGGTCAGAATGACTGCCTTAATAACTCAAGGCCACATTATTATATGGATCATCTGGGCTAAAGAACTAAGTCATGGGGTCAAATAAAAAAAAACCCCCTGTGAATGCAATATAGGTTGCATATGTCTTTGGATTTTTATGAAACTTGGTCAGAATGGCTATCTTGGTGTATTCTAGATAGTGTTTGCATATTGGTCATCTGGGTTCAAACCTTAGGTCACAGGGTCAGATCATAGCAACCACTTGTGAATGCATTGAATCTTCATGAAACTTGGACATAATGGTTATCTTAATGCAATCAAGATCAAGGTTGAATGTGGTTCATCTGGGGTCAGAAACTAGGTCACAGATTAAAAACCATGTGTATCCATACAGATGACATTTACAACCCCATCCTCATGTAAATTGGTCAGCAGTACGGGTCAAACAGAATGTTTGTGTTAATGATATTTAGTTTAGAGTTGAACTTTAGTCAAATATTGTCATAAGTATGTCCCTGGTGAGCAATTAAGGGCCATCATGGCCTATGTTAGAATGACTGTCTTAAAGAAATTTAGGTTGAGTTTGAATATGGGTCATTTTGGGTTTAAATGTCACAAGGTATAATCAAAGAAAAACCATATTTATCATGCAATAGAGGTAGCATTTTTCATTGGATCTTCATAAACTTTGAGTCGGATGTTTTCCTTGATAAAATCATACTGTAGAATCGAATAGAAGATACATGTATACTTGTGTACTTTAAATAATTGAACGCACACCAAATACAGGTACACTATCGCCAAATATATGTGTTAGGGTCTGTCGGGGCTTGCAAAAAAATTAAGGTTGGTTTACAGCTTTTTATCTCTTAGATACTTGAAAATTGGTATTTTTGGTCTTATTTTGTTCATACACTAGAAGAAATTATTGAATAAGAGGCCTACGGGGTATTCGTTATTTGCACTTTTTGTATAACCTACACTGTTAACTTCTGGAAATAAAAAAATTATTACTGTAACAGCGGTTGTTATTATTATCTTTACAGAAAAGCAAAGTACACTGTAGTAGGAGTAATTGAATGCAGAGAAAACAACACCTTTGCATTTTATTAACACAGCTGTGCAGACACTATATACCAAGCATGCATTTAAGGACTGTACACAATTAACACAAACTACAGAACTGTCAAATATACTGCAGAAAATACAATGTATACTCTGCAGACTATACCATGCATTCTCTGCAGGTCTGCAGACTATACCATGCATAGTCTGCAGGTCTGCAGACTATACCATGCATAATATGCATGCCTGCAGACTATACCATGCATAGTCTGCAGGTCTGCTTGCATCTGCTTTCATCTGTTTCAAGGCAGAGATGCATTTGTTCATCTTGACCTTGCTTATAATCAGAATGCGTGCAAATCTGTTGAGGTGCTCTTTTAATGGACTGCGTCTTGCCAGACCTTGATTCATTGATTATTTGATATGCAACACTTTGAATTACATACAAACTCAATGTTGACGTGAGTTATACAGGCAGAAAGGCTGTCCTCCTAATTAATATCCTCATGGCCGCTGTCAAACCGCTACTATACGACTGGTTCAAGCAATCTGGACAATTTTTCTTATTTTCAAGATTGTTCTCGGAAAAAAAGAATAGCGTGTTTACCGTGGATTAAACACAATCTGCGTAGGTGACTGTTGGGCGCTCTACGAACAAACTTAGGCAGGACCTTTGTTTTAATGGAGAATAGTTTTGGCTTTTACATATAATACATGTTGATACCTATAAAAATACAGAGCATCCTCCATGAGGTGGTCAACTCAGAACAACAGCTAGCTCCTTTTAACAGCCTCTTGTTTTATCACACTTCAAGTGGTGTTTTACCCCATTTTATCCTCTCAGCAACAGCCGACCCCTAAATCGACCAAACATCGAAATTTGCAAAACCTGCGAAACATATGATTTGCTTTAATACGAAGCTTGTAAAGTATTAAATTTATTGGACTATATATCTATCATGATAAGACTGAACTTAAAACATAATGCTCATAAATGTTACAAGATCGCAAATATGAATATTGATAATTTGGCCTAAAGACCTCGCTGTTGGTGTCGGTTCTTTAGATTTCTTTTTCAGTGAGTCAGAAAAAGTTTGTACTCCTGTTAATAGTTTATCTCAAATTATTCATTAGCTGCACTCGTCTCCGAATACCATCCTGTCGATTATTGCAAATGTTGTGATATAGATCTGGGTGGTTGTCTTAGTCTAGGAATATAAACTGGTCAATATCAGCGTCTTCCAAAACACACATATTACTTAATATGCAAGCAGACATTATTGTTTGCACAATGTCTTCAGGTTGGTGCAATGGTATTTCTCTTATTCGCCGGAATCGTCCTTTCATATGACCAATACACCTTTCAATGCTTTATCTACATGAAGAGAGTGTTCTGTTAAATCTACGCTGGTTAAAATTTAGACGACCATTGTCCTTATAAGGAGTAATAAGCCTTTCTGATAAAGGGTAGACACTGTCTGCGACGACATACATGTTTGGTGCTATACTGTTTCCAGTGTCGATCATTGCATACAATGAAGAATTTCTAAATACTCTAGCATCGTGAGTACATCCTGGCCATCCAGCATAGGCATGTCTTATAAGAAGCTTGTCATCACACACTACCTGAAATGTATAGAAAAATTGGATTAATCCTCGGCTTAAAAACAAACGTTTCTTGTAACAACTAAACAGTAGAAAACACCATTGTTTGTATAAGAAGACACCGTATGCCACCTCTAGCATTGTTTCAGCCACAAGTGGGCACCAGGTAAGAACCACAGGCCTTCCACAAGCTAGTAAGATTTCAGACTGTGTAAACATTGGTTTTCTCTTATTTGAATAAGTCATTACCAAACAAACGGATGAATGATTACTTTATATATATATGTGCACAAGTGAGTGAGTGAATGGATAATTCAATGAATAAATGAGTGATTCAATAATCGAATGAATAAAACACTGAACCACTCATGAGTGAGTGAGTGTATGGATGTATGATAAATTTATGAGTAATGAGTGAGTAAGTGAATGAATAAAGAAATAAATGAGTGAGTGAATAAATAAATGAAAGAATGGGATTTAAAGTGAAAACCTAACCTGTAACTGCATCGAGGGAAACCCTTTTCTGTTAATATAATCACCGTCTCCGGCAATCTTAAATGAAAGTCTGATGTGGGTACCATCTAATAAACCAATAATTCCTGGAAGTCCACTCTGTTGCTGAAATGAGGTGGCGATGCGTTGTTGTTCGTTGAAATCTGGCCAACTAATAATCTGTAAAATAATTTTCAGTACACACGTTATTTTTGAAAATGTATGCATAATAATTATTTGATTGTATGTTGCTATTTATATCGGGGCAGTATATTAACGATTTTTGCCGTGAAGGGGAACAATTGTGCACAGAAGATTTACACCTAGCAGTGGGTTCAAATCTTGTCAGGGGTGGTACCCACATGTGTAAATGCAATGTAAATCTGTATTTATGAACGGAAGATACATAAATCCGTCCAATATTTGGTTCGCGAGAATAACTCCAAAGTATTAGACGAATAACATAACGGTTGTGGGTTCAACTACCGTCAGAGTTGGGGACAGCGTGTGGGGCGGAATTTGCTGCAGTCCACTCACTCTCCAACCAAGGGAGCAGTCATCGACATGTTGAGTATTATAAATGAAGTCATAATTACAGCAATAAAGCAGTCATCGACATGTTGAGTATTATAAATGAAGTCATAATTACAGCAATAAACTTGTCAACAAATGCCTTTCTCACTCGGCGAACAACTCCGTGGACTGTTGATTTCCCAACGCCGAAATAATGTCCAACTTCCCGAATTGACTCCTGATTACACATGTAGCATATATATATCAGGACCTGCTTCTCCGGTCCAAGTTGTTCTGTCCCTCCATATTCTTTCATGAAATCTGGTTTTAAGGACCGTTTAATCCTTTGAAAAACAGCTTTAGTTATTCGATAATGTGTCATGAAATCCTCTTCTATGAAATTTGGAAAAAAACATTTTCACAATATCCAGCTATTTTGGGAATGTTAGCTCGTTTGCATTCTTCCATCGCTTTCAATACCATAAAACGATTATAATTTGCGCACATGACAACGAATTCTTCCTCCGAATCGTCCAGAAAAAGTTAAAATAAATTGTAAACAAGCGGGTAAAACACGGTGGCTTCCATTTTGAATTTCTACTCCAGAGTAGAGATGTGCGTTCACGAGAACCAAGTTTCTGCGCTTGCGCAGTCGATTCACGTGTCTCCTTACCCTACCCACCGCGGGTTCGTCATGAACTCAGCCAGAGTGTTTAATCTGGATTACGGTCATTTTTATGTCGTCTGTTGTGAATACGAAATCTTTCGCTAAAAATGTACACTAAATGTAAACATTACAGAACTGCGTCTGTTTGCGTAAATGATTTCCCAAAACTGTTAGTGGAAGAAATACTGTTTGAAAGAGACAATATGCATGTCTATTACAGTCGTTGATATTCGTTAGGTTCATAAGATATTCCAGTTTGTAATGTATTTCCGCGACCCAAACAAAAGTGAAAGAGAAACAGTTCCTGGATTTTGGAGTTTTAAAGATGGAAAACCTTCAGTAAGAGTTGTTCTATTGTTATACCATATAAATTTACTTCTGTTCAGTGCTATCATATATAATTATAGCAAATATACGCCTGTTTGTTATTGTTTACAGTTTAGCTGGGCTAAATGATACAATGTTTATATTATAATATCTACATGTTCAGCTCTTCCCTTTCAGAATGTTTCATCAAAATAACTACAAAGGCTCTACTGTTACACTGTTACAAGAGGGCACTGTTTAAACAATACAGCATGTAGTCTCAACAACATGCAACTTGTTTTCCAAAACAATACTAATACTAGAGCATAATCATGTTAAACGATTTATAAAGCCTCTCATTTTTCACCAACATAATCAAAGATACTACTGATCAATGTAAATGTCCATTGTTTCAAAAGCAAAACAAAAATAAACAAACCAAGTAAGCTCATGTAGCACTGCTTGATGCGAAACCTTTAAAGTTATACTCAGGCCTACTGTTTGATCCAAGTCTGAAAGTTGGCTCGTTTAACAATTGAATTATATTCACAACCCTAATGTCATAAGCAATGCAATTTGAAAGTTAGATGAAGAAATCTTAAGAAATGGCAAAGTTATAGCCAACGTTAATTTTTCGTGACAAAATCTAAGTACAAAAAGGGGCATAACTCTGTCAAATACGACCTTGACTTACAAAATTTGGCGGCATCATGACCCTTTTGTCATAAGCAATACAATTGTAAAGTTTTTGGTACTCGGCATTCCCTGTTTGATATTATTTTTGTTTTGATGAAGAAATCTTAAGAAATGGCAAAGTTATAACCAACGTTAAGTTTGTGTGACGGACGGACGGACCGACGGACAAAGCGATCCCTATGTATCGCCTTTTCTCCGTAAGGGCGACACAAAATTTAGCCACTACAATAAACAGTCCTGTTCTTTCAGTTTTTTTCTATTTTTTATTTTTGTTTTTCATACACAAGACTATTATGACTGAAAGCTGCAATGAAGATTCATTCTTCAAGAGAACTGAGTTCCATTTAAGTTGCTCATCTGAGCAACCAATAACATTGTTATTAATGTCACTGTAGTACTCTAGTTCTGTAGTAACCAATACTGTATGTACTGCAGTACTAAATAGTATTCTTTTAAATTGCTAAAGCACTGCATTTCTATATTGTCCAAATCAATTCAAAATCTCTCAATGCATTAAAAAGTTACAACCTGAAAAAATTGAAAAAAAAAATCTCATGCGTCCATTTGTTTTCAAAGTGCGACCTTGATATTTGAGCTTGCATTCACCATGCTGTGATTACAATTATATATATAAATTACTAAGGTTATTTCGCGTGCTATATTCTTCATCATCAGCTACTGTTTTAGAGTTTCAATGACTTCTCTTATAAGAACAAAAAATCACAGCTAGCGTAGCATTATCACTTCAGGTGCAACTTGGGATTGTATCCAATATGGATGTTGTCTGGCCAAATGATGTTTCTTGTGAGCTATCAATTTGCTGATTTTACTGTTGTTCTTTCCTTATCTTCATCTTCAAAACATCAATGTACATGAACTCCAAATATGAGTAAACTCAGCAAAGTTCTTCTTTAATGTTAACTGCATGTTGTCAATACATCAAGTGTTCCATTGTCTCACCTCAATTATCAATTCTATTCATTTGATGCTTTTGTTTTCCTGTTTTGTTTATTCCGTTGAAACTGAAAAATCTACTTTTAAGCATATGATGTCAAGTCTCATCACCAAGGTAATATGATGAATAAAAAAAGAACTTCATCTTCTAAACTGATACAGCCATCTGGATCACCTTTCAGTTAACAACTGCAATCATAGACTGTTTTCTGTTGTTTTCATATCTTCGTCTATTGAACTTCCCTCATCACTGCATGTACATGACGCTTTTTTCTACAATAAATTGAGAAGAAAAATTAGCAATTGCATTTTGTTTTAAGTCTTACAACTAATAACTGATACACATACTGAAAATTTACTGACTGAATAGTTAACAGTGCAGGTTATGATCAGACTACATGATTTTGATCCGTACAAGAGGCAAAATTGTAAGCAAATTGCTAAAAACTAAACTAGATGCCCACGTGCAACATGTCATCCCCGCCAGCTGTCGAAAGGACTAACTCCTTACCAAATAGAGATAGGTCAAAATACACCTTAATATTGGATGTAACATGCATGTTGTACCACATAAAAGTAGTCTTGATTTTTCTCTACGGCGAGTAATAAAAATGTTACAATATAAGCTATTTATGGTAAAAACAAAGGGAAGTAATTCAAAAAACAAAGGAAGCTCATAGTGGTGAACATTTGTGAAAAGTAACATCAAAATCCTTTCATGCATGAAGAAGAAATGCTCTGGACAGTCATTCTTGAATTTGACCTTTAACCTCTAAGTGTGACCTTAGACCTAGGGACCTGGTTCTTGCACATGACACTAAGTTTCATGGTGGTGAACATTTGTACCAGGTAACATCAAAATCCTTTCATGCATAAAGAAGAAATGCTCTGGACAGTCATTCTTGAGTTTGACCTTTAACCTCTAAGTGTGACCTTGACCTTAGACCTAGGCACCTGGTTCTTGCGCATGACATTCCCGTCTCATAATGGTGAACATTTGTGAAAAGTAACATCAAAATCCTTTCATGCATGAAGAAGAAATGCCCTGGACAGTCATTCTTGAGTTTGACCTTTAACCTCTAAGTGTGACCTTGACCTTAGACATAGGCACCTGGTTCTTGCACATGACACTAAGTCTCATGGTGGTGAACATTTGTGTCATATAACATCAAAATCTTTTCATGCATGAAGAAGAAATGCTCTGGACAGTCATTCTTGAGTTTGACCTTTAAACTCTAAGTGTGACCTTGACCTTAGACCTAGGCACCTGGTTCTTGCGCATGACACTCCGTCTCAAGATGGTGAACATTTGTGAAAAGAAACATCAAAATCCTTTCATGCATGAAGAAGAAATGCTCTGGACAGTCATTATTGAGTTTGACCTTTAACCTCTAAGTGTGACCTTGACTTTAGACCTAGGCACACCTGCTTCTTGCACATGACACTAAGTTTCATGGTGGTGAACATTTGTGAAAAGTAACATCAAAATCCTTTCATGCATGAAGAAGAAATGCTCTGGACAGTCATTCTTGGGTTTGACCTTTAACCTCTAAGTGTGACCTTGACCTTAGACCTAGGGACCAGGTTCTTGCGCATGACACTCTGTCTCGTGGTAGTGAACATTTGTGTCATATAACATCAAAATCCTTTCATGCATAAAGAAGAAATGCTCAGACAGTCATATTTGAGTTTGACCTTTAACCTCTAAGTGTGACCTTGACCTTAGACTTAGGGACCTGGTTCTTGCGCATGACAGTCCGTCTCATGATGTTGAACATTTGTGCCAAGTTCTTTAATAATCCTTTGATCCATGGATAAGTTACAGCCAAGACAAACTAAACTCAGACAGACGCAAGCTCGCTTACTAGGACACACTCATGCACATACACCGAACCATCATTTGGACACCTATATTGAGCTTTCATAAGCGGCTTGGCAAAAATGGTTATGATGTTTAACATATATGTTGACTCAGGTATCAAAATGTACAGGATTTACAGTAGATTGTCTATGTAGGATTTGTTTAATGCAAACTTGTAATGTTTGCTAAATGTCAAATATTTTAAGTAACTCAAAGCCATTTGCAATTTCTGATCAAGGAAATAGTTTAATTGTTTAACACTGCAAAACTGTGTTCTTATGTTAAGAAATAGTTGAATTCTTCTAGGACATTATAAGAATAGTTCTTGAACATTAAATATATGTAACCACAATCATTCTAAACATCTATTCAAACATCTGTACTTTAACTGTTCTCAGAGTTTCAACAGGGCAAGCTTTAATTATCAAACAGTTTTTAATTATGTCACTGATTTTTTATTTATGTCACTATTTCTCAAACAATGACTTTTTGAGGAGAGCGGTGGTGTACAACGGTACCTTCTCATATGACACCAGAACTGGCTTTTTCAGGAAGCGGACTCAAGAGTGACTCGATATTAGCTTGAACAAGCTTTCTTCACAATCAAGCTAAAATGAATTAGTATGAACTAATGACTTTTAGAGCTGAAGGCTGATTCTGGCTGCCTGGCCAGCATTTTGAAGTAAAATCTTTTATTTTGTGTGATTTATTGTTAAATGTCTTTATTATTAAACTCCCTTAAATGACAGATGTAATATCACAGGTATATAAACCTTGAGCAGCATTTTATAAATTCAAATCAAAATACTTACTCTGTGTTTAAACTTTGTGTACTTAGTGAAATCCTAGACATTTCTAATTCTTTGAGACTCTTAAACATATCTGCACTTAAATTGCGTGAATGATTGAACTGTTATTTAAATAGAATAAAAGATTGTCATATTTTACATAGTGTCTAACTTGGAACTTATTAAAAGACTTTACCATGTGATATCTGATATTTATTCAAAATTTCCCATAGAACAACACTTCTTCAGTTTAGTTTTTAAACTTCCAAAAATGATTTTCAATCAGAAACTTCCAATTTGAAAAATAATTCTACAATTCCAACTTTATAATGGTTCAATCAACTGATTATGAAATACAGCTGTTAAATGCATTTCAATAAAACTGTACAAATAGTGCAAATATAAAATGAAAAAGCGTCCCGCTAACCAATAGTTCTTCAGTATTGCCTGAATTTGACCTTGAATATTGAATTACTATAAGTATAAACTAAACTAATTACAGTAAGATCTCAGTAAATTCATGGTTCAGTGCTCAAAATTGGACTACAGTGTACTTTATGGCCCCTCTGACATATCTTTGTTATGTAATCTTACATAACATACTGATAAGGGAGAAATTGAAGCAAAGGTTTAAGTACTGCCTAAGGCAATAAAACAACTTAAATAGGATAAATGAGGGACCAGCTTCATTTTAAAACAAGAGGATAAGATTAATTGTTCCAATGAATAATGGATAAACTTTCTGTCCTAAAACAGACCCATATCTACAACTGTTACAGTTCTCATTTGACTTTGAAAGCACTATAGAAACCAGATTTCTTGTTTGGGATAAATAGTGTGCAATAAAAATAAGAATAACAGCCATGCTAATTAAATACCAATAAAAAAGTTTAGAGTAAATTCAGTAACTCATAATGTATCTTCCCTTAATATTAGAGAAACATGTAAATGATGAGTGTACATTCAGATATTAAAAGTCAGGTCTTAAACCTTATCTCTTTTTGTGAGATCAGTGCTCAGACAAATAGAAAAGATTGTAGGTCAAATTAGCCACACATTTGTATAATGGTGGTAATGTTCCTTCGAAAAGTAAGAAGTAATATGTAATCAAGATAGGTGACTAAATCCACCATGTCCATACGGCATACACTGTTATTACTTTTCCTGTAATTTATTTACTGTACAGACCACTTTTTTCTACCATTTTTTTAATGAAAATGACAGATATCAGAACTGCAGCATTTTGTTGAAAATCCCCAGACATTAATTTCTGCCTTTCTGATTCAAATGCAGACTATGATAAAAATCTTTCACTTTTAAAATTGTGATCTTTTTCAACAGTGCACACTATTTATTGGCAAATAAGTATTGTTTAACAATCAACATACCATCAAGTCCAAAATGTACAGGGTGACTGCATGTATATTGAATTTAGGGGTTTAAAAGCAGCGGACAACACACAAAGCTAAGGAAACCTAAAGCAATATGTAATAAGACCATCACTTAAATAAAGACTGTTTCAGAAAATATCAAGTATATTATTGGTACATTAACCTAATACCACTGGCACTGGACACTAAATCAACAGAAAAGTAAAGGACATACAGGTAACTTTGTTTATAACAAACTCATTGGTACCATATCATTATCCGGAGTTTGTTATATCCATATAACATTTTCATAAGAAAAGTAAAATAAAGAAAGAATCTCGGGCAGAGAAAATATATTCCTTATATCCTGATTTCGCTATATCCACAGTCTTACATACAAATTTTACAATAAATCAAATATCATTTTTTAATAAAATATCATAAAACCAGAATACACAAAATTTAATAAACAGTTTTAAGAAAATCATGTAGCACTGATTTCTGTGAATGCTCTTTAAGAATGGTGTTGATTAATGCTATTTTACATTGAAAGGAACAGTCACCCCAAAAAGTTCCTGTCTGGCCGGTCAGGGAGAGAGGGATAACATGTACATGACGCCATGCAATCCTTCTATAATTGGCTTCCTTCCATCGTTTCGAAAACAAATTTCAGTATAGCATCGCCCCTACTTAAAGGACCAACCATTTCTGACTTATGTAACACCTTCTTAAAGCACATTTACCTGCCGAACTCTATACTTTAACACCAGACACTGGTCAGTCAGGATTATGCGTACGTTAACCATTATTTAACTAGCTGTCCGTTCAGCAACCGGCCAATCAGATCTAACCACTGCTGGGATTCAAAACTTTGGCCCTCACCCTACTCCCAAGGCAGATGCCACTATACCAAAAGTGACAGTATGTATGCATTGGCAAAGTGGGCGGGGAGGGGCGGGTTAAAGAACCAGACCTATTCATTCTAACATGTGGGAGCAATTGAAATTGCAAGTGAAAATCTATCAGAAACCTTTCACCCATGTACAGCTATTTCATTGTTTATCCAAGGTCGGAATAGAAAAAATTGCTACAGTAAAGTTATCTGTTTTCATATTAAAAAAATTATATGATAAAAATTTGATTTAAACTGCTTCTTAGAAAAAGACGCTTGTTGGTAAACAGAGAAGTAACTTTTACATGTTTTATTAACCCTAAAGTCCCTTTGTCAAAAATACATGGTTATGTAGTGATTGGGCCCTCCTGCAGTCTGTAACCGCTAGAAAAGGGTTCAGTTCTGTTGTGTGCCGTGACGTCATCAAGGGTCGCGGTGAATTGTGGGATCGCTCTCTTGGAATTGGTCAGCCATTGTGGAAGACGCAGATCCAAACACATAGCAACAAATCAATATAGTGACAAAGAAGTTAGCAGTAAGGAAAGGTAATATTCCCTGAATTGTGGTCCCTTTTGAGTAGTTTAGGTTTCAGTGGAAACCACACTGGTGGCAGCGCCTGATTGAGTCCACCCTCGACGCTCATCCATAAATCGCTACCAGAGCGTGGGGACGAAGTAGGTCAAGAGGGATCTCCGGTGTTACCAGTGCGAGGCATCAGTAGCCTGCTGGTATCGACAGGGAAGGTGGAGAAAAGGTAGGACGAATAGTGTTTTTTGCTGACCTCGCCGGTATCAGGCTGACGGAGGCAAATTAACCTACGCGCACCTTGCTCGGCTGGCGGCCATTGATATTTTTTTGCATTTCCGTGTAGCCGGTGTGGTAGTACATTTCTCCACCGGAAGTAATATTTGGTTTTTAGACCTCTCTGCTTGGAACTCTGCCCTGGGCCCGGGGTACGATTAAAGCGTTACGAGTCTAGACAAAAGTAGATTATATTACTGTAAGATATTTTTTGTTTGCTTTTTCATATTTTGTTTGCTCTTTTATATTTTGTTTTATTATATTTCGATCAATATGGCCGAAGCGGGACAAGGTAAAGGATTGACTAGGATCAATTTTGCTACAGTTGAGGGTTTGCTGGGTATCCCTGGGATCGGCAAGAGGATGGCAAAGGCCATAGTGGCAGTGCGTATGGGGAGTGATAATATAACCCCCGACTTACTGACCACCATCTCTAGGCTCTAGGAGGGACTTCTCGTCGGAAGAACTGTCGGGCATTGACTTTACGCCCAATGTAAAGCGGGAGGAGTCCAGCGGTGACAGTTCCGGAGACGGGGAGGAGGCAACACCTGTGACCCATTGGCAGGCAGCCTTGAGGGCCACAGCGAAAAAGTTGAATGAGGCGAAGGCGAAGTTGGACTTTGGGGAGACGGTTGTACCGAAGATAGAACCGGTATCACCTCTCACTGGATCCACCCAGCCTTTGCCCACGACTACAGGTGCTAGGCCCAAGACGGCTACAGTGCAGCTCCCTACCCCAGTACCGGCGGCTCGTGATCCAGCCCCTGTCTCATCGCAGGCGGCTGGTGACCCTGCCCCTGCTGGGGTACCAGTTACCAGCAGTAGTGCGCATGACCAGTTGTCGGGCGCTCAGACCAACCGGGGAGGAGGCATCCGGGTGAAGGAGTTCATGGCTACCCTGCCCAAAATCTTGACCTTTGATGGGCGGGGTAACTGGAACGCCTTTAGGCTGCAGTACCAAAGGTATGCTCTTGCATTTGGATGGACAGAACAGGAAAAAATGAATTGCCTGTGTTGGAGCTTGAAGGGTAAGGCTCTTGATTTTCTGGCAGTGGTCACGGATGACAATCAGCAATTGTCATTTGAGGGGTTGATGGGGAGGCTTGAGGCGAGGTTTGGGGAACATGATGTCCCAGCAACCGCCCAGGCCACCTTTCAACAGGCCACTCAGTATCCCGGTGAGTTGCTGGAGGATTAGGCTGATCGTGTGCTCACCCTCGCATCCCGGGCGTTCAAGAAGCTTCCGGTGCAGTATTGCACAGAGCAATCTGTAAACCGCTTCTTGCAGGGGTTGCGTCACAAGGAGGCTGGACACCATGTATGTATGCAGGGCCCGGATACAGTACAAAGTGCAATCCACATGGTCCGAAAATACCAACAGGTCCAGTCAGCCATGTACGGCAAAAACAGAAGGAGACCGGAAGGGGTGGAGGAGGCGCCAATCTTGATCAGCCAGGTCTCGGCCCAGGGGTCTGCTTATGACCAAGCAGATCTTGCGGGGGCTTTGAGCCAGCTGGAGTCAAGGTTGAGCAGCCATTTAACTATGCAGTTGGGGTCCATGATAGATAAGAGGATCGCAACTTCCCTTGAGGGTTTGAACCTGAAGAAGGGGGACAACCCGCCTCCTGGACAGTCTGCCCCAAGGGGCGAGAGAGGGCAGCACCGGTATAGCAAGAGTATCTGCTATTATTGTAATGAAAAGGGTCATTTCAAACGTGAGTGCCCAAAGAGGAAGGGAGATTTAAACTTGAGAGGGTCGGACTAGCTGGTAGAGCACCGACCCCAGTTCAGCAGCAGGGCCAGACAGAGCCGCAGCTTGACCCCCAGGGTCCCGGTCTCACAGCTGGTACCCTTGGTGATGGACAAGCTGACCCCAACATTGAGTCGGAGGGGGCCATGCCCGGGCCCCAGGACCAGACGGCAACGCTTCAGCTACAGGGGAGCGGTGATATAGCTGGGGAGGGGGCACCAGAGGAAGTTGTAGTGTGCCATGTGCAGGCGGTCACAGAGTTCTCCATGGGGGGTCCAAGTGGGGGACCACATGGTCACGGCAGTTGTTGACACTGCAGCCCAGGTTACAATATTATCAGATAGGGTCTATAAGTCCCTTGGTCACCAGCCCCCAAGCTAAGAGCGGTAAAACTGCTAGCCGCGGGAAGGGATATGGCTATGTCGGGTTTTGTTGCAGGTCCCTTTCAGGTAAAGCTTGGAACCCGTTGGTACACGGAAAATTTGTATGTAGCCCCAATTGAGCAGGACATGCTCTTGGGAGTGGATATATTGATTAACCGGGGTCAATCTGTTTTGGACATGGGGCGGGGGTCCTGCACTTTGATGGCATGAACATCACATTAGATGGACTACCAGGTTCGAACCAGCAAAGGGTAGCTAGGGTGACTGTAGCTCAGAGAAAGGTCATTCCCCCTCATTCAGTGGCAAGGGTCAAATGTGTCATGGACCATGACCTCCCTAATTACATGATGGAGCCCCTAGAAAATAATAAATGTCTTGCTCCCAGGGTTTTCAGGGAAAGGGGGTCTCAACCGGTCATGTGTCTCCTAAACCCTACAGATAGGTTCAAGGTCATCAAGAAGGGGTGGGAGATAGGTAAAGCATTTGCAGTATAACACTGTACTGAGTTTGATCCTGAGTTAGACCACAGCCCAAGGGTTAACCAGTTGGGTGTAGTAGATGACAACCAGGGGTTGTCATCGCCTAAGGAGCCGAGGGTCCCAGATCATCTGAAGGAGATGTTTACTGAGTCTTGCAAGAACCTGGACTCTGCACAGCAACGTGAACTGGCAGAGGTCTTGGTTGGGTTTGAGGATGTGTTTGCGAAAGATGAGTTTGACTTGGGTAGTTTTAGTGCTATAGAGCATAAGATTGATACAGGCGATGCAAGACCGGTCAAGCAGAGGATCAGACGGACACCTGTGTGCTTTGCGGGGGGAGAAAGAAGCCCATCTAGAGAAAATGCTCAAGGCGGGAGTCATACAAGAGTCCATCTCTGACTGGGCCTCGGCCCCTGTGCTCATCCGCAAGAGGGACGGGTCAGTCAGATGGTGTATAGACTACAGGCAACTGAATAGTGTAACGGTAAAGGACGTGTTCCCTTTGCCGTTGATAGATGATTGCTTGGACACCCTTGCCGGGAGCACTTGGTTTTCTAAATTAGATGCCAATTCTGCATACTGGCAAGTGAGTGTTCATGCCGAAGATAGAAAGTAAACGGCCTTCATCACCAAGTACGGCCTTTTTGAGCATGTGAAGATGGGATTTGGGCTTTGTGGGGCCCCGGCAACTTATGCTAGAGTGATGAACCTAGTGTTGCGCGGCCTGTCCTGGAAGTTCGTGTTGGCATTTCTGGATGATATCCTGGTGTTAGGTTCGAGCTTCAAGGACCATCTGAGTAATCTCCGGGAGGTGCTGTCGAGGTTTCGCTCTTATGGCTTGAAGCTTAAACCCAAGAAATGTGTCTTTTGCTGCCACGAAGTAGAATTTCTAGGGCGAAAGGTGACTGGCAGCAGCCTTCGAATGTCTGAGGCGGACATTAAGGTTGTAAGTGACTGGCCTGTCCCAACCTCGGGTAAGGAGGTGGAGAGGTTTATGGGACTGGCCAACTACCACAGGGGGTTTATTAAAAATTTCTCAAGGTTGGCAGAACCCCTGTATGCAGTCACTGGTAAAAAGCAGTTTCAGTGGACTGAGCGCCAAGCCCAGGCTTTTGAGGCTCTGAAGGAGGCTCTCACCTCTCCCCCCGTGCTTGCATTACCGAATATCCAGGACGATTTCATACTGGATACGGATGCATCTAACGAGGCGATAGGAGCAGAGCTTCTTCAGATACAACAAGGGAAAGAGAAAGTAGTGGCGTATGGTAGCTATTCCCTGACGAAGGAGCAGAAACGGTATTGTACTACCCGGAAGGAGTTGTTAGCGGTAGTGCGGTTTACCAGGCAGTTTAGGCACTACCTGCTTGGGGAACCTTTTACAGTGAGGACGGACCACTCAAGTCTAAGGTGGCTGATGGGGTTTCACGAACCACAGGGTCAGCTGGCAAGATGGCTGGAGGAGCTGTCTCAATATAACATGGTATTGAAACACCGTGCGGGTCGCGAGCATATTAATGCAGATGCACTATCCAGGATGCCGGCAAAAGCTGGACGGTGCGAGGATATCTGTGTGGGGGTGCGACCTGATAGTCTACCCTGTGGGGGTGCAGGTATTGTAAGAAGGCCCACGACAACTGGGCCTCGTTCCTCTTGGATGTAGATGATGATGTGCCTTTGGCAAATAAGCCAAGTGATGTCTGTGCAGTTGCAAAGCCACCGGCAATGGGGCCGAGTGGGCGTTGCATGGGTGAGTTAGGCCTGCTCAGCGCAGACGATGGGCTGCGGATCCATGGGGGCACGGGGAGCGTCATCTACGGGGAAAAGGTAGAACCCTTGTATAGCCAAAGTAGCAAAGGTGACATGATGGTCCAAGCTGTTTTAGTGTGTTTTGAACCGGAGATATTGGGGACTCCGTGTTGCAAAGGATGTCCGGTGGGAGAGCCACAATTGGCCTCCAGCCTGGACCACTTAGTGGATGCTTCTGACCTGAGAGGCTGGCAGGCAGCCATTGGCTTGATCCCCTGGGCTGAGAGTGAGCTGATAGGATCCGCTGAGGTAGTCAGTGTTAATATTGTGACTACCAGGCAGGGGTCAAGAGCCAATCAGCAGGGGAATCAAGCGTCACCAGCAGACCGAACGACTTCAATGGCAGGGCCACCGAAGAAGCAGGATGGAGGTGCAGCCCCAGGCTCTGCGCGGCTTGCAGCTCCTGTGAGTCTGCCTGCCCCGGAGCCTGTGCCGACGGCACCGAAGCAGGATGGAGGTGCGACCAAAGGTTCTGCGCGGCTTGCGGCTCCTGTGAGTCAGCCTGCCCCGGAGCCTGTGCGGTTGGCACAGGAGCCAGACAGTGGGGTGACCCCAGGTTCTGAGTGGCGGGTGGCTCCTGATAGCCAGCCTGCCCCGGAACCTGCGCGGGAATCCACTGAGAAGGCTAGTGCAGATGGTAAATTGGTTGGAGGTGTAGGGGACTCGAAGTCGAGGAGCTGGGGGTTCTCCCTGTTGGACCTACGCAAGGCACAGGGAGAGGACCAGGATCTGAGGGTGTTGATAGACTGGCTGGATGACACAGACGATCCAGACCAGACCACGCTTTTCCGCTCTGGTCCAGAGTTAAAGTCCTATTGGCTGAATAGAGAATTCTTCAGTTTAATAGATGAGGTATTGTACCAGACCCCGGGCCACAGTGACGAACCGTTACTGGTATTGCCCAAATCGTTGAGAGAGGTGGCAATTAGTCTGCATCATGATATACCGTGGGCAGGTCACCAGGGTGTTGCGCGCACGGTTGAGAGGCTGAGGGAGAAGTTTTCGTGGTATGGGCTCAAGAAGGATGTCGAGAACTATGTGCAGGGGTGTGCCTCTTGTAACCAGAACAAGAAGGCAGCCAGGCATGGCCGGTGTCCGCTTACTGAGTATCATGCAGGGACACCGATGGAGAGAGTTTATCTCGACTTTCTGGGGCCATTACCTAAGACTTCTAGGGGTAATGAGTATGTACTTATGATGGTAGACCAGTTTACAAAGTGGGTGGAGTGCATACCGTTGCCATCTCAGACTGCCTGGGGCTCGAACTATCTCCCCAGAGCTTGATAGAGGAATGCGTCTGTTCTGCGAAGCCGTGGGAGTGCCAGCACCGGAAGAGACCATCATCAAGCCTAGGGGGAACCACATCACCTCCCTGTTGTATTGGAGTCGCTTGATATCCCTAGTCTCTCTCCTTAAGCCAGAGGATCAGGGAGATTTTAGAGATGTGTTCCGGCCATCGGCGGAGGAGCTGCAGTGCCTGCCGTCCCAGCTCAAGGGGTTCGATTCCCACTGCCACCTGGACAGGACCATGGCGAAGTGGCGCATAACCACGCCCTCGCTGAAAGCTATCAACCGGGCCGGTGCAGTGGAATCGGAATTCGCAGTAGAGGTTGACCGGGTCGTTGGGGTATTTTGTGACCCAGACACGTACCCCACGGCTCGACAGCTGGAGGATTGGTGCAGGCAAGGTGTCGTTCCGGCCGTCGGGTGGCATCCAAGGACGTCGGGAAGTGAGGGGTCGTGGAAGAAGTTTGAACAGCTCATGGCCCAGCCGACGGTAGCAGCCTTGGGAGAGGTGGGACTGGACAGGACAGAACCCCCAGATACGTGGTATGGCCAGATGGTGAACCTGGAGAGAGCCCTACAGTCCCTAGGACCACGTCATGTCCTGGTGTTGCACTGTAGGGGCCTGAAGGACAACACCTCCGATGAGTGCTGGTTGACCGTTCTGAGCCTCCTGAAGGGCAACCCAAAGGTAGGCAGGGAGCGGTTGATCCACTGCCATTGTTTTACTGGCACCCAACCCTTGGTGCGGAGGTGGCTGAAGGAATTTCCGAATACCTAGTTCGGGTTCACAAGGATGGTAGGCCGGTTTGAGGAACCCCGGGACGGGTCCCAGCTGTACTGTCTGAGACAGATGGCTGCGGGCCGGGTCCTGTTGGAGACAGACTCCCCCTACTTTGGAAGTGGCAGTGGCAAGCATACTACACCAGCCCACCTTGGGTATGCAGCGAGAGAGGTAGCCAGGGTCCGGGGTGAGCCGTGGAGGGATCTGCTTCAGCGGTGTTCCGACAACGCTGAGAGGTTGTACCACCGGCGAGAGGCCCCTGTACAGCAGTGAGGAGTGGTCAGGACCCGGGTGAGCCGTCGAGGGATCCGCTTCAGTGGTGTTCTGACGCCGCTGAGTGGTTGTACCTCCGGCAAGAGGCCCCCGAACAGTCGTGAGCGAAGCGTGGTCCCACAGGTCAGTGTTTTGGCATGTCTTTAGGCTTTTTTACAATTTTGGACTTTTTACATTTGGGGCTCTGTGGGACAGTGGAAATTCAAATTATAATCAACGTAAATCATGCAAAATGTTCAATCCCAAAACTAGAGGGGCCCATCCGCAGCCAGGATGTGGCCATCTAGGGCTAGACCAGAGAACGGGAACAACCGTGCCTAGAGACTGACAAACTGAGTTAGCATTCTACTCATTCTGTAACAGCAGCATGTGACCACTGGAAATATACTGTTAGATACTGTAGCGTGGTGTCGATTTTCGTGTTTTCCTCGTGAAGAACCCTTGTCCATAACAGTATGTCAAATACCAAATTATAATTTTCAGCTCTGCATTGTGTAACAGCATTTTCCTGAAGTTGAATTTTTCATACCAGTACTGGTTGAAGTCCTACATCCGGACGCTATTTAAACATATTTTACGATAACTCTGGTAATTTTTGTATCTAGCAATCAAAATTTTAACAGAAGTAAGTTAGGTTCTTCCCCCAAAAGAAAACTTCTAGGAAAAGATCATTTATATATTTTTGAGGCCAGGTAGTGAGGTCACCAAACTGCTTAATTATATTGCCCAACTGTACCATGTTTCCGGACAGCATTTTTAAATAGATTTTACTTTTTGTGATGTTAGCTTTCGAATTGTGTAAAATGTTTCAATCATTTGACACATAAATGGAATTTCATGAAAAAAAGTTAAACTAATGATTTTTATTTGCCGGGCCTCACAGAAATATTGGGCATGCACAGTATGTCATTTTCAATTTCCTCTTGACAATGTGAACATGCTTTCAGTGACTAACAAAATAGTGAGATTTCTTGATCAAATTATTAATAGTTACATTATACTGTCGTTTTTGCACTTTGATGATTGAAATCAAGTGTCTGTTTGATCAACAATATATGACTGTAAATATTAATTAGGAAATAATCTATGACTTTGAGTGCTTTATCGGAATTGAAGCATTCCACCCGCCCCGAGGCGATGTGCCTGGCGGAATAATTCACTAGGACACAGCCATAAATTATTTTGATTCTTATTATATTATAAGCCGAAATGTTTTAAAATGATCGTAACTACTAACTACTACGGACCTTTTTTCAGTTCGGCAGTAATGTGTAAAATTGCATACATAGTGGCTGTTGGAATTCACTCATCTATACAGGCAACCATTCAAGATAACACACATAAACTATATTATACAAACTTATTTTAGTTTTAATCATCTAATACATGAAATATAAAATATAACTAACTGTGACATTATGCAGAAGATGTAAGATTCAGAACCGAACAAAGGAGACAATTAATTAAATGCATACTGTAATTTAAACTTTTGAACGTTTTAATGTGGAGTAATGACGTCAGTGTGATGATGTAAACGTTTTCATTTTTTGTTTTGTCTCCCGGAATCAAAACAATGCACGACTGACTGTGAATGCCGAATTCCTTGACTTTTTGAGAGGAAAGCAATGGGACAGTACTCTAAGGGCTACTTGACGTAATCAAAACTGATATTTAGGCTCTTAAACAAAACTTGTTCATGTGACTGATGTACTTATACAATATTTAATTTAGTGCACAGGAGTAAATTAGAAAAGTCGGTAGGAGCTACTTTCATGTCCGAAACTCTGCCTACATCAAGCACTCGAATTGACTTATAGAAATAAACCATACAGTAGGCATATTAGAACAATAAATCACGCATTTTCGCAAGTGTCCGGTTTGATTGTCGTCCGTGTTTGGTGGTCTCCAACCAGTATAGTAGAAATTATTATTTTCAATGCTTTTCAAATATTTTGCAAACATAACATGAGCTTAACATCAGTAATAAATGCAAGACACCTACATTTCCGGCTGTAGTGACCATTTTTTGTGTACTCTATGTCTATAGTGGTGGAACCTTTGCTGGCGGTATCCTTATGCTGGTGGTATCTCCAAAAAAATGTTATTTACAGAAAAACAGATGAAGAAATAATTTTCAAGGTATATTCAGCATTGATAGTCGATAAAATGCTTTTACAGCAAACGTAGTGATAGCCGCGCATGCAGCTCTGTGAACCCACAGCAGCAGATGCATTTGTTCTGGATCCATTTCGCTAGAAAAATTCTTTAATATAGACATCAAAATCAACCAGTTAAAGTTAGCATTTTTGATAAAACTTATTCTTTTTGTATAAAAATATATATTCTATGGAAACTGTCATTTCTTTTTAGTTAATATTTAGGTTCTAAAAACTGTTTCCCACCTGTTGATAGTCAAATATCACATACCACCAACAGTGGTTCCCTTCGTGGTTAAATTTCAAGTTTTGACATGTGTCGTGTCAATGGCTCCCAGAACGACATAGTCACCTGACGACGCACATCAACATATTGTTTCAATTTAGCAGGGATAACATTGTGTTTTCGCTTAGGCATATCAAAATGGTTAGGATTTTCTGCTTTCTGAACAGCAGATGCACAGTTAAACTTCGTTCGCTCCAACTCGAAGGGTCCGGCGATTCGGTTCGAGGGATCGGTTGTTCGAGCGATCGAGGTTTGTCAGCATGGTCAGTCACGGGGGTCGTCATACATCTTCGAAAACACATCGGGAGTTATTGCGCGTACAATGGTACACACATGTAAATGTGCATGTATATTTAAACTTGTAGCTTACCCTTGATTAAAAGACAAATTAAAACTAACAATTTATTCTAAGTGTTGTAATGTACATCATAACCTTTAATTGCAAATTTAACTAGGTGTGAATAACACACGCCAGCGCTTGTGTCTGACAGCAGATCATCAATGCATTGTTTGCTCGATAATTGAAATTATCACCTTTTATTGTTCGAGCCAAAGGATGTACTTTGCAATGAAATAGATCTGAAGGGTCCCCGGTACAGGTTCGAGAGATCAAGAGATCGGTGATGGAGGTTTCGGTGGTGGAACAATATGATTTATATAGAGCTTTTGCCAGGACCGCCGGTCGGGTTCGAGCGATTGGTAGTGTTCGAGCTAATGAAGTTCGAGCGAACGAAGTTTAACTGTACATTCAAAATACCTCGAGCATTGGTTCCGCCACTCTAGGCACCCCTTTTATAGTCCTGCTAAACCGATACATACTCAAAAATTATCTCCACAGACGCACAGGTAGTCGAACCATAGCCACCCACCTTCTATTACCTATATAGGTGGGTGGGTTCGACCCTCTGTGCACAAACGGAGTCCATATGGACAAGATTTGCAAAATAGTCACCGTTCGTATTCTGTCTCATCTATTTCTAAATTAAACAAAAAAGCATGCAAATTTCACCAGCTTTTCCTTGCTCACCAGTAAATACTTTGTTAAGATATTTGTCTAACACAACCTTCTTGTCGTTGTTGTTCATGTCGAGGTCAGGCAAAATACCGCAACGAATTAATCACTGAATTTGTTGTTATAATCTACAACCCATCTTGCGAACACATCTTCTTGTAAAAGAAATAATGTACTGGACTGCAGTTAACAAAAACTTGAACGGGACATAGTGTCACATATATCAAAATTAAAATATCCGGGGCCGGGATACTGATAAATTAATCATTGATCAGGAACGGTCTACGCAAAGTATGAATTCCTGCTCTACTGTAGATTATTAGTTTATTATTTATATTTATTATTATTATAAAGCAGGTCACAATAATATCGGCACTTAAAGTACATTTCAATGTTATTCTGACAAAGATACGGTTCATTGATTAGTGAAACGACAACAGCCGTGAAAGAAAACGGGCTGGGAATCTTCTGATTGGCTGCTTGTTTGGACACGCCTCTTTACCGGGGTACTGCTTCCATATTTGGAGTGACCCGTTTTTTTAATCTTTTTTTACCGGCTGTTCTTTCCATATTTGGAAATGAGCCGTGAAACCGCGGTAAACGCGTGAAATTGACCGCGTTTACTCGGCGTTTTCAACGCGGTAACAACCATGAGGTAAACGGAACAAAAACGTGAGAGCCACTGTATAGCACTGGTTTGAATTTAAATATCAAATTATCCATCATCCATTTACTTATCTGCATTATTATTCTTGGTCATAATTCACAATTTTTTCTCAAACTAATTAAAGTTTAATTTCATTATAATATGTTAATGATATAAAATCCTTGGTTTAAGTTTTAACCTGCTCAGATGAATTCAAGTGTAATGCAGTGCAAACATTTTTTTTTTAATTTTCAGTTAAACTTTGTTCAATGAACTAAAAATAATTATGTAATTGTTATGTTTGTTTTATATTGTCTGTTACAATTCATAGATATAAAAGGAACTTTTCAATTTAAAGCAATCTTCGTTAGATGTCCCCTTCACTTGCACATCAATTATCAGCTATTTCATACTATGGATGAAGTATTCCTCACCAAGCAATATCTAAAGTACATACAAACAAGAGAGACAGTAGCAACATCCATTTAAATTATGATGTAATATGTGACAGATAGCAGATAGAGGATCATGGGTTCAAGCTCTGCTACCGACCATGTCCCTTTATTTGAGAAAAATGGCAGGAGGACAGGAGTCTATTACTGCTTCTTCTCAGTAACGCGGTTATGTAGACTGCCCACGTACTTAATGATCATAATATGGTTGAAAAGGGTGTTAAACTTCTATAACAAGTGACAAGAAAGCTACAGGCATGCAGGTCATCTTAAAGTACAAAAGGAATTGTCATCTAGCATCGGCCCACTCCTCTGTGCTCGGTTTGTGTCAAATCATATCATGTTCCGCAACATTCTAGAGCAGGAGTGACTAACTCGAAAGCATCGTAAGCCTTAAGTTTATCTTAAGGTCACCTTATGACCATCGTAAGCATTTTTTTCACTAACTCAAAAGCCTCGTAGCTTACGGTATGACCGTAAGTCTCACCTTAGCTAAAGGTGACAAAATCAACACCTTAACATCACCGTAACTATAGTTAACTACTTGAGAAAGACCGTTAAATTTACTTGATCTACTTTATAAAGACTAAAATGTACTGTTTTCCTTTGAAGTTGTATATACGTATATATGTTTTTAGTTTTACATCGAATATCAATATATACATGTATTTTCACTTTTCCTTTCACTTTTCCTTTCACCGTAACTATAGTTAACTACTTGAGAAAGACCGTTAAATTTACTTGATCTACTTTATAAAGACTAAAATGTACTGTTTTCCTTTGAAGTTGTATATACGTATATATGTTTTTAGTTTTACATCGAATATCAATATATACATGTATTTTCACTTTTCCTTTCACGAAATTAAGCAGCTAGCTTCTTTTGAACAACCGTTTCCGGCATAAAAGTAAGTTGTGTTTGCTGTACGTGTATTTCTGGTAGCAAATGACTGTGTCTTTGCGATCAGTGCAGATCATGATCATCATGCACATCCGAACAGTCTTTTCAGTGGGCACCTCATTCAACACTTAATGGTACTGTCAAAATTGAATGATGTACCAGTCCATTGTAGAACTGAATTCAACATACTACGGCTTAATTAATGAAATATTTCCAAACACCCGCAGCATCATAGTTTAATTGTCATGAATGCATAACGATAGTATGGCACCTCGTATATGGCGCTGCCCCGAAAACTATATTCGGAGCAATGTGTTCGAATAAAGTTTCTGCAACTCCTGAAAACCTTTGTTCGTCAGTATAGCTTGCAATTTGGAAGCGGATATGATGTATATACGAAATGTGTATACCACTTACAGCTTGAACTTCGCATTTGCTATCGAACTATTAAATAATCTAAACTTTTCGATAGGCCTTAAGTACAACGAAATTGTACGTGACACAGGTTTGGACAATGCATCTCGGCGGACAAACGCACGAACTAAGGACGCTGTGCGCTTATCCTTTAGGTGTTACTATGGTCTTTTTACTCTTCTATACAATGTTTTACCGCCGCAAGATGTAATGAACCCGAAAACCACGCAATGCAAAGTTGCTAGGAAACTCAACACCTCAATGAATATTGGGTATGTGCTGACGGACGGACTGAATTACATACATACGGGCTGGTTGCATCATCGAAAAATGTTTGATCGTGCGTTCAGCAGAAGACGGTGTAAGCATTTGCTAAAATATATATTACCCACCACTACTATGTAATTGTGATTTTAGCACAAAGAAACAACCATGCTGCTTCAATACTTTTTTATATACAGAAAAATAATAGGTCTTTACAGTAAAACTAATATTTCGACACTGGCAATTAATCCCTGCAAACTTTACTTCATTTCGACTGGCCACATGATTGTTATCCGCGGGGGGAGAGGAACTTAAATTTGAAGGTGCCAACTTTAAGATCTTTTGAAATGATTATGTGCAAGTTGTATCTGCACGATGCATTATGATATCTTGAAGACTCCGTTGGAATTCTGCAGATAAAAATGCGCTATCTTTGCCCGAGAAGTAATTTATCCCATGTCCGCTGTATTGCAGAGAAATCTAGTGCATGATGGCAAGATAGTCTAAAAGAAAACGTCTGGATTTAAGAAATACTCCCCTAGATCTAAAAAATACAACATGTCTCCTCCATGCGTCCGGCCCTCCAGAAGGAATAAAACTCACTGGTGTATCGTAGATATAATATTACCAACTACATTCAGACCATGTTTGATGAAAATACAACAAGGAGTTTTTTGATTGAAGAACGGACATTTTTTTAAAGTTTAATGCCAACTGTAACTTTGACCTTTGACATTAAGACCCCAAATTGTAATATGCACAATTACACTTTATACTGGTGTTTCGCACCAAGTTTGACGAACATCCAAAAATCTAACAAGGGGTTTGGAGATGAAGAGCAGACAAAATTTTCATGTTTCAGACCCCTGTTGACCTTGACATTTGACAATATGACCCCAAGTTACAATATGTTTAACTAGACTTCAAACTAATGTTTCCCAGTAAGTTCGATAAAAATCCAACGAGACGTTTTGAAAATAAAGGTGGGATATTTTATACAAACATAAAAGCACTTGTATCAATTCCTTGAAGACCTTTCATACCAGGCCGATCCCCACATACTTTGATAAGTGCCTCTTTGGCTGGTGATGGTACAGGTGCTGGGGGCCACCCCCTGTCTTGGCCCTTCCTCTCCTGGCCACATCAATGTTTTCTTTGGCTGCAATATGTAAATATCAGATGATATATTTTTAAAAACAAAAATAATATCAAACAGGGAATGCCACGTACCAAAAACGCAGACATTGAAACAATTTAACTTTATTACAGTTTAGTAAGGCAATCTCTATAAACAACAATATGAGCATTTATTAGTTTATCATTGCTCAACTAATTGGTCAGTTGTATCATAATAAATTATATCGAAAAATTATAATCAATTTTCATTTCATACATAATCAGGGCATATTTTTCAAGTTTGGGGATTGCGCCCTAACCCCTCAATTTGGGGAAAGTTGGAGTGATAATTAGCTGAAGGGGACACTAAACTTCCAGTGTAAAGTCACAGTTCGGGGAAAACTGCATGATTTTAAAGAAATTTAAGTTGGGGAATATGTGAGATACCCTGACACTCTAAGCATCACTTTTCTGCAAGTTTTGCAAATAAGCTACTATGTGTTTCCCTTTCAATCTCATAGAACTGAAAGGTAAAATAGATTCAACCATCCAGTCATGATATTTGACTGGCAAGACAATGCTAGTGTGTGTTGGTAGTGTATATGTGTGTGTGTGTACATGATTGTGTGTGTGTGTCGTGTGTGTGTGCGTGTGTGTGTGTGTGTGTGTGTGTTGGTGGTGTGCACTTCTGGGTGCTGTGGGGTTCGTTTTGGGGAGGCTGCGTTTTTGGTACGTGGCATTCCCTGTTTGATATTATTTTTGTTTTTTTGTTTTTTAGGCTACATTTAAACGTATGTTGGTCTTGTGCTAACTGCTTGAAAGCGATGTTTTGATGTATACCTTTGTAAGAGTATCCATGGGATGTTTTGTGACAGACATAAAAAGTACATGTCGTGGGTTTCTCACAACCTTTTAAGAAAACTATTCCATACAACTCCAGGAAACAACAACACTAGGCCGCCTATGGGCCAACAAAGGCTTTTCTTGTCTGCACCTTTTTTTTGTTTATATAGAATCCATTATTTCATTTCTCATTCCTGGTGTGCCACATGGAGATAAAATATGTAATGCTTAATTCTTGCTATCTGAAACATATCTGAAATGAGAATTACAGCAATTTTGTTTGATTTAAGCCATCATAAATACTATCAGAATTCGTCTCAAATCACAATCAGAATCTCTGGCGTCAAATTGACTATATGTATAATTATACCACTTCGACAAGCCTTATTTGAGCGATGGACATTGTTGCTTACTTCTGCAAATTAAGCATGCTATTCTATGACGACCGATTACAAACATTTGACCAGTGGTCAAAACAGATTAATCCAAATGGAGTATCACTGGCAAATGCTGTTTTTTTTTAATTTTGGCAGTGCAGATAAAGTGACCTGTTTTGCTTGTGGTGTTGTCGTGATGTCATGATAAGCAACAGATGACCCTTGGAAAGAAAATTAAAGATGTTCTCAAGGCTGCATTTATTTGAAAATGACAGGATACAAAGACAATAGATTTGGATTTGCTCCATTGTCAAGCAATGACATGCAAAACAAATTATCTTTCGGACTCGGATCAACCACTACTGGTTGCGTATAAGTTTGGAGCTTTCGCATGAAGCGGTGCTGACAGGGTGAGCTTTTCTTATGGATGAATGTCCGTCGTCCGCCGTCCATCAGCATTTGGATTCAAACGACATCTTCTTTAAAACCACTACACCAATGATGATAAAACTATGCAGGGAGGGATGCTCCTTGCATGAAGCTCTACCAAATATGTTAAAATAATTTCATTCCATGCAAAACTCTGGTTGTTATGGCCAAAAATTATAAAACACAAGGCCAACCGTCAGAGCTTAGATATTTTGAATGTTACTATGTACTTGTAGTGGACCTATACGAATCATGTTAAAATCAAGACCCCTTGTATTATTGGCAACTGATATACAGGTGAGCGATATAGGGCTATATTGACCCTCTTGTTTTTTTACATTGTATCAGTAGTACCTTTGATAATGTTTGTGAAAAATGAGAGTCTGAATTAATCGTTTGACGTGATTATGCTCTAGCATTAGTTTTGTTTGTGAAAACAAGTTGCATGCTGTTGAAAAAAAAAAAAATAATAATATCAAACAGGGAATGCCACGTACCAAAAACGCAGCCTCCCCAAAACGAGCCCCACAGCACCCAGAAGTGCACACCACCAACACACACACACACACACACGACACACACACACACACTCATGTACACACACACATATACACTACCAACACACACTAGCATACAAAGCAAACACACGAGACATGGAACCACTCACCTGTATAGAACAGAGAACGTTGTATTTGTGTTATCCTGTATTGCTTAAACAATGCCCTCGACTTGATACAGAATAACAGTACACCATTTGTAGTTATTTTGATTCAACATTCTGAAACTCTGACGAGATGAACATATAGATATTTATTTGTCCTATAGAAGGCATTTAGATGTGACAGAAGATAGGACTCGGCTTTCGTTTTTTCCAGATAAACTGACTAATAATGATTATGACACTAACTTCTTTGCAAAATAATCACCTTACACTATAGCGTATTCTATGTTATCAATTGGCAAAATACAAATTGTCTCTCAAGTACTGCTGCTTAAAGCATAATACAGACAAACATTGAACATATTTGAGACTGTATCATCATTTATTATCACAGCATCATGAACAAGACATTTGAAAAATTGAGTTTTGTAATGGTGTGCCTCAAGGTGATGTTTTCTGTCAGGTTATTAAACATTTGTTAAAAAGCATTCAGTTCCATCTGTTGTAGAGACAAGTGTACACAAGAGTATTTTGTTTTGATTCATTAATTTGGCTTGATATGCATAAGGCACAACGCCAACACAAATTGTTAACCATACATATATAAAAGTGTTTGGTCATACATTCTTTATGAAGAGAAAATATCTTTGTATAGTACCTGTTTTCGTCGAGTGTGTCAATAGTCTGGGTCTGAACAGCTGAGCATCAACCTGAAATGCATAGATTTGTTTTGAATAACTTCGAAACAAACTTTGCACTGTAGCATCTGATTAACACTGTACTGGATAGATTCCATACTGTCAGCAATGATTCAATGTTCGGTCTGGTAAACAGGCATATTTGCTACCAAGAGTATTTATTTGTACAAACGGAAGCGTCATATGTTGGGATATTTGGTGTCAGATTGCATGCAATGGGTTTCTCTAAATACAACCAATGTATTGTTAAACTTTGACAGCAACTTTCATTTAAAAAGACTTTGACAACAAATGATCTCTGTCAGTCACAATTAATGTTTCAATAATCTAAGAGTTTGATTTTCTGTTGTGGTGTGCCTCAAGGCTCTGTGATATGTCAGCAATGTTTGATGATACCTTCGCTTTTAAAGTCTCTGTTTTCATTGAGTGTGCAAATTTTCTTGGACTAAACAGCTGTACATTATATCTGAAGTTCAGAGATTTTCTTGTTTTGAATAACTGTGAAACTAAGTTTGCATTCTACTTGTTTGTTTTTTTTTTCTATCAAGAGATAGATCTACTTTTGTATAAACAGAAATATGAAAACAAACACATTTTTCTACCTGATGCAGACAGAAGTCATCCAATATTCATAACAGTAAATTAAATTCGCCTGTACAAAGAAAGAAATGATCTTACTGTGTTTTTCTTCTTGTAGATCTACATAATGATGATTTGAGGCATATCCTCTAGTTTTTATTCAGGCACACACAAAACACAGAAAATCCTGCTCCGCATTGCTCGCCTACAAAGTAAAAGATACATCTTTCTCACTTAACGGACAGAAAAATCTCTATTTTTAGCAGTGATGTAAAATCTTATCTCACATAGGGTTATCCCTGACTCCGCGTGCACATCACATACAAATCGAAAAATGACTGTAACATTTTTATTTTTGATATAAAGATAGGGTTATGGGTCTTCATTTTCTTAGTTAGATCAATTTTCTATCCATCTATATCAGTTTTGAAGTAAAATTCGAGAAAAAGTTGATTTTAATTTTTTCATCCCCATCCTGTATTTACACTTACTTTTTCTTACTTGTGTGAAAATGCAATTCAAACGGTGAGAAAATAATCTACCATGTTCATTGGGTTGTAGATAAGGAAATCCCATCCTCTGGTTGCGATACGTCCAAAAAACTCGACTCGAGCCTCGTTATTAGGACGTATCTCAACCCTCGGGTGGGATTTTCTCATCCACAACTCATGAACATGTTAGATTCTCTATATTCAAGTTCAAAAGAGCGTGCGATGGATTTCTCTTCAGCTTGGAATACATATTCTCACTTACTGGACAGTAAAATCTCTATTTTTCGGCAATGATGGAAAATCTTATCTCACATAGGGTTATCCCAAACTCCGCGTGCGAACTACTTGAGACGTAACGTTATAACTATTGTGACATCACTTACCCAAACAAAGAATCTGAATATCGCTTGTTTTATTTCATAATGTATTATTTTGATAAGTTTGCATTTAGAAATTTGTTTAAAGTGCAAAACGGTTTGCAAAAAAAAAAGATTTTTCATGAGACATTTGGTTAAGATGGAAATATCCGTCATCTCGGGTAACTGTTTTGCGGAACTCAGCAGAGCCTCGTTCCCACAAAAAAGTTACTTTCGGTGACAAATATTTCGATCTGAACCGCGTGCTCATGACAGAAAGTATTAATTTTCAGAGTATCCATCTGCAGTAAACTCTTCCTCCTAGAGTATTTCTAAAATAAAAAAAAATGGTTCTCAAAGCATTCAACACTGTCTTTTTTTCGAACAAGGTAGATCTTGATTAAAACAGTCAGTCACTACAAACACTGAAACATAAATTATTTCATGTAACAAGGAAAAGAAAAGCTTTCAGATGCACTGAAGTCGCTACATCAGAAACATCAGAGAGACAGCGGTCACAATTTCACTATTTTTAACACATTTTGTCCTTTTTCGACCTACAATACAACAAATATTGCTAAAACTGTTGTGATGGTAGATAATTGAGGGCTGTGTTACCTGTCCCGGAAGTACGTCAGCTTGGCAGGGATCCTGATTGCCAAGACTGATAGCTCTGACAGCATCAGAACAAGAAACATTTACTTTTGGTACGCTCCCGACCTTTCAACTCCCTTCCGATGCTTTAGATCAGGTTTAGCATGGAGTACTTTAATGGCGGCGATAAATTAATCTGGACATAAAGCGGAAAAGCTATACAGCATAGACGGCTAACAACCGGTCACCAGTTTTCGCGACCAAGGTTCTAGTCGCAAGACGGCACGACACAAGGTTGAAAACTGATTTTGAAACAGTTAGCGGTGTAGTTGACCATTTGACCTTCATCTAGATGGTTGTTGAGGCGTATAGAATGCAGTGGGCTTCAAGCTTGAGCAACGAATCGCCGAAATCAACAAAAAGTTTCTTGGGAAGACAGTTTACAGTACTGTTGCAGACAGGTAAATTAATTTAAAAAAATATTCAATTAAGTCCTGTTACTGCCCCTTCCCTTTTCATGTACTAATTGTACAGACTATTTTCCAGACAGAGATACGAAATATCGAACCATAGAAGGAAAATAAGCAGGCTAGTGAAAAAATTATATAAACTGTTGGCACCTGTCTGTGTACGAGCATACAGTATAGCACAAATAATGTATACTGCCTGGGCTTGTGAATCTATAGATTTTTATTTGTTTGTGTAAACAAACAAATTTAATTACCGTTTTCTGATGCCTACTCCTTAAGTACCAAATCTGAAAGTAGCTCCGGCACGTCAGTCAGCATACAATCCCAAATTATGATCCTTCATTTGAAACCATATGGCCATTGCAGACATTGAAGTTGTATTGTTTAAATATATAATGTTATAAACACATGCAGCATCAGCGAAATTTTGTAAATATAACTAAAGTAAACTGTTTTCGAACAAGAACCGCAGATGTATTTCATTTTACAATGATGCGTAAAAATAAGGGACGATTTACAATATATATATATATGTATATATATATATATATATACACACCCTATAGAAATAGTTCCGATCTTTTAACCCGCCAGTCATTTCTTAAACCGTGTGCGGAAAGAAAACATAATAAATTATGTTTTGGAGTTTCTGTGATAACAAAATGTCTAACCCTGATCGTCATTCTAAACAATGAAATATTTTGAACAGCCAGGAATATTTACGCGCATGTATACACATTCTCTTTTTACGATTATATCCATCCATTCATAAATTTTATTCAATGAGCGGCAAGGGAGGTAATTTTAACTTTCCTTATTGCTGATATGTTTATTCTGCGGACCTGGCGCGAGCTAGTCTGCGTTCCTACATGTATTAAAGTTACGCGTGAGCACCTTCTGCAGAAAACAAGTGTTAGGATACGTTAATGTCGATGTTTAAACGATTTATTATATTTCAGGTGGTGATTTATTTAGGTAGAAGGCAATTTACCCTATATTCAACTGTTGGCCTCGTTATCTTGAAACGCATCGAATGAGCTATTTTGATAAAATACATATCAATGACTGCAAAAAAACATTAGAACATCATTACTTCCTGGTCTCAACCATATTCGTTCTATAAATGTATATTGCGGCATTATAGATACGCATTATTACTTCGTCGGTCTGCACAATTAATTGATCCCCTAATTGATCGGTGCTATTGCCTGCTCGTTTGTGTTATCGAAGTGCCGTAACTACTAACTAGCTGCTCGATCAGTGTCTGATTTTAGACAGTAGAACTGTAGGTGAAAACATTGTGTTGAGTACAGTGAAAATCCCTGCTGTCTATGTGTCCCTGGAATAGAAACAGAGACAATTCGATCCAAAATACGATTTATAACAGTTGCATTCTGTTCATATCTTATTACCAACTGGTACAGCCTTCAATAATGAAGATTACAGACTGAAATAGCCGTCACAACAAAACAAAGGACAAATATTTTGAATACACAAACAAATCCAGCGTCTTCAGCGCTTTGATTTATATTATTAAGCAAGTTTTTTATAAACAATATTGTGATTACACTTAGCCCGTGTGACTTGACAATCGTGACAAACTAAAGATGAGTTGCAGACAATACCGGGCATATGACCTCTAAGAGCTGACCTGATCATACAGTTCAGACATAAGTATGGTAGAGTACAGAAAGAATAAATTTCTCTAATATTACCGGGACATATAACAAAACACATGCTAGGTGCCATCGATTTTGCATATCCGACTCCTTTGAAGAGGCCATCGATGTTATCAATGAAAGCAGTTGTGACCACTACATCACCATCAGCTGCTACCGGTACCACTGTGTCATCTACAGTAGGATCCCCCCAGCTCATCAATTGTGATGAGTACATCATTCACAAGTACAGGAATACACTCAGTACCAATTACAGTATCTACAGCAGGGACACCGAGTTTAAGACAACCAAGAACACCGGTTATCACAAAATAAAATCCACCTAGCACAACTTTTACCAAACTTGTATCACCAACAGTTACAACAACAACTACAAGTACAAGTATCCGAGCATATACACCATTGATAGATAGTATGGTTATGGCATCACCTATTATATAAATACCAACATTGAATGATTTACAATCACCCAAGATTGCCAAGATATAGGTAACAGATACTACAACCTCACATTGAAGATGTTGTAAATCAAGTTCTTACCTTCAGCCAGTCGTCTAGACATAACAGTAGAAACAGTTCTTCAAACTTCAGCCATTCCTTTAAAAGTACAGCACCCAAACACCATACTTTAAGCTCAAAGGGGAAGAAGTCAGTTGCGTCATCAGTAAAGTTCATACGATAGGTCAAGTTCAGACAATAGAAGCAAGTTTATTCATCAGCAGAGGCATCACTCAAAGCGACGTGAAAGAAAACAGACTAGGAACAACAGCAGTAGACATTGATCAAGGTCGTATTCTATACACCGACAATCTAGATCAAGAAGTTCCAGTCGTTCAAGTTCCAGACAGTCTCGTTGATAAAAAATAGTCTTAGAGTCTACTAAGCATAATAATAAAAAAACTTCAAGAGACAGGTACAGTGCGCAGCCATCCTACAATACCAAATCTGAACGTCATAGCCGCACTAGAAGATATGCTTTTTGAAGTTCTGATGAGTCTAACTGTGATACCTTACATGGAGCTTCAAGGGGAAGCTTTAGATTGATTTACAATTACATCGAAATCAGATAATTGCAAATCCTTTAAACAAATAATGAAGCAACTGGAAAATACATTCAGTAACCAAAATCTCACAGAAACCTCGCGTAAAAAAATCAGCAGGCTAGACAAACAAAAGATGAATCCTTAGAAGACTGGGCTGATAGAATACTTACGTTTTCCACCAGTGCATTCCGCGATTTTCCAGAAAGTCATAGCATGCAAGAGGCTATCGCAAGATTTTCCCAGTGATATATTGATAAAGAAGCCGGTAAACATGCATGCTTCAACAAACCAAAAAGGATGCAAGAAGAACTTAGTGCCGTGAAACAGCATCAAAATATTTCTGAGGCAGTCGCTGGTAGCAGACAAAGACGGTACAACCGAGATAATGTTTCCGTTAGTGCAGTGATTTACAAAAAACTCTCCAACAGATAACTACAAAGTTTCAGCAGACGCCAAGGATGTAGTCGGAAAGAAAACTGCAGACAATCAATGCTTTTTCTGCAGAAGGCCATCTATAGAAGGATTGCCGCCGATACAAAGAATGGTTTAAGAAAAAGGCAGGTGGCGAAAGTTTAAACACCAAAAAGCTGGACGGGAAGGCAAACCGTGCCAGCCCACATAAAAAATGTAAAGGACCTGTCTTATCAAAGCGCTGAAGTGACTTCTAGTTCAACAACAGCTACAGTAAATAATAGTGACGCAAATGATAATCTTCACGAAAAAGATGATGGGAATACAGTTAGTTTAATCAAGTCTAAAACTTCTATTTTATATAGACAGCAAGCCCCTGGTAGAAATGAAGTCCAGTCATGTATAAGGGATGTCGGCAGCAGCAATACTTATAGTCAGCAAATGTCACATCAAAATATTCAAACAAGCTGAAAGGGGATAAATCAGTCAGTCATTTAGAACATGCGGAAGTAATTCAACAGGTCCAAGTATCACAAGCTGAGTAGGTAATCGGCGTACACCAAGTTCAAGCCAAATCTTCATTATAGATTCTTGTGCAGAGATTACCATCCTTTCCATACAAATATACAACAGCTTGAAGTATAAACCCGTCAACGATGTCGTTATGCAGATGGCAGATAAAGATACTGGATTGAAGGGTTTTTATCACAAAAACTTTAAAGTTGCGGTTTGGTTCACAAACATTACAAGAAAGAGTCTACGTAACACCAATTAGTGATGAAATATTGCTTGGACATGAGTTTCTGCATCATCTACGTATACTGTAAGATATGCATTCTGACACAATAATTTTCAAGGGAGAAAGGATTCCAATAAATACAACCTTCCGTGATGGTGAACCTGTAATTGCAAGAGCCACTGCGACTTAACGTGTTGTGATTCCACCAAACTCAGCAGTCCAAATGCCTTGCAGAATCAACTCTTAACTGAATGATTACCTTATGGAGCCAGATAAGATGTTAAACAAACTAGGTATACGAATACCACGGACGCTGACACCATCCATATCAGAACCAGTCGACTGTTTAGTTAATCCGACTCAATTTTACAAAACTCTCCGGAAGGGCAAAGTGATAGCCAGTGATAGCCAGTGCATATGAAATTCAGAAAATATTGGAAAACCCCGATGACCAGTACTCCGAAATGACTTCTAGTTACAAAGACGACAACTGTGTCGAGAAGGGAAAGAAAAGAATGTAAAACTGTACAACCAAACGGACAAGATGAAACCCCATCTGAAACTAAAGAGATTCCACCAAAAATAAATACACTCAAAAGAAGTTCTTCAGAATTAAAAAAAGGTCCCAATAAAGGTGAAGGTGCCAGATCATTTACGAAATCTAAACAGTTCTTCTTTTGAACATCTTACAAAGGGGTAAAGTGATAAATTAGCCCAACTCCTGAGTAACTATGAAGACGTCTTTGCAGAAAGAGATGTTGACCCATTTAATTTCACAGCAATTGAACAACGGTGGACATCGGAGATGCAAAGCCCATTAAACAACGCATGGGAAAAACCCAGCTTGTTTTGTGTGAGAAGAAGAAGGGCATCTCAAGAAAATGGTCGATGCCGGTGTCATTCAGGAATCTGTATCAGAATCGGTGTCCTCACCAGTTAGGTGATGTGTCGACTACAGAGCACTTAATAATGTTACTGATAAGGATTCTTTCCCTCTACCATTGGTCGAAGAATGTTTGGATATATTAGCTGGTAGTATCTGGTTGTTTAAACTAGATGCCAATTCAGCTAACTGGCAAGTCCAAATCAGTGAAGAAGATAGAATGAAAGCTGCTTTTCTTACCAAATACGGAATCTACGAGCATGTTCGAATAGGGTTTGGTCTAACCAATGCACCAGCAGCATTTCCGCGTGTAATGAACTTAATATTACGGGGTTTAACGTGGAAACTGTGTTGGCCTTCTTGGACGACATCCTTGTGGTATGGAATAGTTTTGAGGACCATTTTAAGAATATAGCCGACTCTCTTGAAAGGTTTCGAAAGCATTGTATGAAGATCAAGCCAAAAAAAATGCACGTTTTTTTCAGATAAAAGTTGAATTTTTTGAAAGAATGGTCACTGGAAATGCGATGTCCAGTATCATTTAACAGAAATCAAACTGTCAGGCACAGTGTCATGTTATCTAAACAAGAGCTCTTGATCATGATAACTCGGATGTTGCAGAGATTGACAGCGATAAACAAAATACAAAAGATACACTTAGATTTCCAATGTCAAAATCTGGGCTACGTAGTTGTAGACCCAGCGTATACAGTGAATAAAATATACAGAAACAAGTGTTACTTAATTTTAACATCAATGGAATTCAAACGTGTCATATTAGAGAACAATAAATATAAACTCGTTCTCGACGAATACTATCAAGCTATAGTGAAGAATAACGTAACCATGATAATACTTTAGCCAGTCAGTCAGTGGCAACTTGTACGAACTATTCGGTATAAAGTTGATTGGTTTCTAACCAGAAGGACAAGACGATCAAAGTACTGCAACATTTCTTAAACCTACTCCTTCCGACGTCGCTAACAAATGTTTAGTATGGAATATCTTTACAAGCAAACTGATAAAAACTGCTCTTGGTCAAACAATGTCTTGCTCATAGCTAGCACAGGAGGCTACCGAAGTTTAAAATGCCAGTGTATAACACCTTTCGTTTCGTCATGACGCGATAGCTAAATTAATGCACGATATGTGTTTCGTTGTAACCTATGACACATGCGAATCATTGGCAGATATAGGCACCATTGACAACTATGACAATTTGAGAAACAATCTGATAGCCCACCACACTCAATCAATGAATAAAACAATACTCACGCGTACATACTTGCAGTACTTGAGAGTGAAAAGTTTTGCGTTAAGCATTAGCGTTGTACAATCTAGATATTTAGACGCAACAGAGTGTGTGTATATTGACATTCAAAAATGTGTTTGATAGATGCGATATAGCAACAATGATCGTGTGCATAATTGCATGACCAAAGCTAATAAACGTTACAGAAGAAGATAACACAGCAGATCCTATCAGAAATTTCATCAGCAGCTCCACAAACATCGGTGACAATTTCAGACATGATAACAACGGAAGCGACGTATTAAGAGTACGTATAGTTTCAAAGATGGAGTTGTTTGTCATGCTAAATCTACTTCGAAAGTTATTACCATGAGGCGCCGATAACATATCGCCCCCGTAGTGCAATAAGGTGTCAAGTAGCATTTTTATGTTTTCGAAAAAATCGCATTTAAAGGTTCTACTTGCTAATACTGATCAGAAAATGAATATATTGCAATAAAATCTTACATGGTTGTAGATATTGTGTAGCTCTATGTGCCCAAGAAATGGAACGTGGCTAACCTCATTAATTATGCATAATTAATCAATTTTGTGTTATGGTACCTTTTAGCATTAAACAATTTCTCGAGATTTACATGGGAAAAGGTAAGATATGGTACCTTTTTGCTGCAAGCATTTTTCTTATGTTATGAATGCAAGAAAGTGCTATATGTCATTTGGTACCTTTTGCCCTAAATGCATTTATAAAGTAGAAATAACAAAATGTACCATGTGACAATATGGTACCTTCTAGCCCTAAATTAATTCAAATACGAAGGCTCCATATGATACTATAGTACATTTTGTCCGTCACTAAGTATACGGTGTATAATTATCAAACAGATATTACGTGATTTTAGAAGTTTACAAAAAGCTGCATTACTAATGAAGGTTTCATGTCAAAATTAATTTTTGAATTCATTAGTTAAGAACATTCGAAAATGGTTTATTGAATACATAATCGTTTCTTGAATGTTGAATAATACATGAAAAAGAAAACGAATAAATTTCACATCCACTTTGTGTTGGAATGAGTTAATACTATTTGACATATTGGGACAAACTTCAGCCGTTGTTCATCCAGTGTACTTGCAGTGGTAATTTTTTCACTGTGTTCACTCAATGTCCGTGTCATCGTCTTCTGGCTCAATCGGAACATAATCCTTTTGCTTTGTGTTTGCGGGCAATGATTCATAATAGGCCTTGTACTCTTCTGGAATAATTTCCTTGTTACACAAACTGATCAGGTCATTTTTCTTTTTCAGTGATATGGGCAGTTTGGATTGATAACAAATGCTCAAGTTTGGGTTATTCTGTGGCCATTTGTTAGATTTTCGCTGTTTCTTTGTTGTTGTTGCTTGAACTTGAATTTCAACGAATTCCTCACTGTTAAACGTGTAATTCACGAAAACTGCCCGTGGACTGTCCTTTCTTTTCTGGATCCACTTTATTTTCAGCCAATTTACCCGATGTCCCGTAGTGGAGATCTTTAGATCTGGGCAATAATTTTTCACGATATCTTTAAAGAGTATTCTTAAGCTTTTCTACTTCAGAAGTGAATTAATATTTTTGATATGCAGCATTTTTTTTGTACAAAACTTAATGTAATTCTCAGAGTTGTCTTTCATTAAGTCGCACACATTTGTCCGCATGTTATTTGTACCTTCTTTGATATTACCACTAATCTGAGTAGCAGTAAAAAAACAATTACCGTCTCCATCTATGGTAACTCTCCGAAGTTCATTGATGGCTAATAATGTAATATGTCGTGTCGCATGTGCACGCTTCACCATTTCTTTTATTGTTTCCATTCGTTTGCTTATTAGCTTCGCCTTTTGTACATCAGTAGTCCCAAATTTCTTTCGCTGCAATTGCATTGTGTTGATCTTGTCTCTTATCTTCTTTGCAGTGGATGCAAAAGTTTTTTCTTGGTGTAACCAATCTGACATTGATATTTGTTGGTTTCTTTTTCCATCCCTTTTCTCTGGTGATAACTTTCGGCATTTTTATGACGCGCCTTTTTTTCGTTTGATAATACAGACTCGGAATCGCTGGAACCATAATTAGAATCAGAGCTATCTTGAATTAGTTTCCTCTTTACAGTTTTTTTTCTTAAAAAGGCAAGAGGTATGTTATCATCAGTGTCTGTAGTGTCATTGGAGGGTTGACATGCACTACTGATCCCATCTTGTGTAATATCGTCGGCTCTTTCTTGGGTGCTGTTTGCCCCATCTTGTTCTGTATTAGCGCCTTTTTGTTTGTCTTTGCACTGCATTGTATATTATTCGCTTCGTTTGAGTGCAATCTGTGAAACTGAATGGTATAGCCCGGTACATCTCGTCATCCGACCACTCCATCTCCTGCAATTGAATCAACTGATTAAATTTTACTAATAAATATGCATGATTACACTAACATTTACAGCTTTCGAGTAGTATGTAATAATACATGAACAACAGGATGTCTGTCTATATTATTAGTAATAAAACAATGTCAAACACAATTGATAATAATTATTTAACTGGTATAAATTGTATTAGGTTTCATTATTAATAAACTTTTATTTTGAAATTGAAAGATTTCATTAAGTATGAAATGATAAGTAGGTGGTACTTACGGTGTCTTTGTGTTCCATGGATGAAAGTAATAGTAGTTTTAATAATACTTATTACGGGTATATTAGTGTATTATACAGCCATTTATTTTATTTTCATTTATCTGAATGAAAGTGTTACATTCCAGAAACTATATAGAATAACTGAACACTGAGATTTTCTGTGTTTACTCAACAAATTAACGCCTACAGAGATAAAGCACTCATAATATTACATTATTAAGATAATAAACAAAACAAGTGGTGAACTTCTTCACCTTATCAGCACTCCTGAAGCAGCTGGAATGTGTATCCTACACATGCAATATTTATCATAGGTACCTTTCGAGCAATTTAAATCAAGGTACATGTTTTAACTTCAGAACAAAAGGTACCGTTTGTTATAAGGCACTTTCGAGCAAACAAAAATACAACATATTAGTCAGTGCAAAAAGGTGTCATATGTCAAATGGTACCTTTTGCACTGAATGACATGCATATGGTACATTTTTGCACTAAGATTTTTATGGTTTATCACTTGGTACTTTTGGGTTTCTGATATTTCGGGTATAATTTATGGGTATATACATGTAATTTAAATTTTATATCACATGTAGATATCATATAACTCTATTGAAAGTCATTTTTGGCAAAAATGTTAGTTGGCACCTTTTTTGCACTAGGGGGGCGATATAGAGATGCGATATCAGAGACACAATCAACTGTTGCCGAGATACATTATACGCCTTCACTACAGATGATGCTTCCAACAGTGATATGTGCAACTACATATACATTCAATGAGATAAATTCAACAATCATTAACGAGACACATTCTTCGCCGCCCCTACAACAAACAAGTCAACCGCTGGTGGCAAGTGTAGACAGTACAACAGTCGTCCCAAGCTCAACTCCACAGGTTGAACCGATATCAACAGTAGTTTTAAATCATGAACACGAAAGTGTGTCAACATAAACACAAAATCACTCGTTGATAATAGACATACCGAGCACACCAGCAATGAAACTCCGGTCGAAAAAACTTCAACAGTTTCAACAACAGCAAGCATACCAGTTAGTTTGTCAACACTAAATGAAACTCGAGTCAATGTTAGCACGATCACATCTGCTCCAAGTAAACATAGTGATCTTGAGCCTGACCCTCACCCTGTGAGCTGTGCGAACACTGCAAATGCGACATAAACAAACTTGAAATAGCAGGTCTCAAATTTTGAGAACTTTATTGTACCTAACAGTGCTGTATGAAAAATTACTGAAAAAAACTCTGTCTTTGTTTTGTTCTTGTTTCTTTCGAATATATTTTATGATAGTTTTGAATTTGTTGTAGACGTCATATTGTTCCTTGCTGTGCGTCGTTTATGGCATGTGCAGATACAATCAATTGTTGTCAAACTGGTCACAAACGTAACGAGATAGAACATACTTTGTGTGATCGTTAGTTGTTTGCATTTTGTGGTCTGTTTGAAAATGAGAGATATGACCCGTCAGTAAACTCTTATTCTAATTTGTTTGATCATGACTCTGACTGAACCAACAACGACACCTTGAATGCATAAAGTATATGAAACAATATCATCCTTTCACAGTCAGCATCTTTGCACCATGGTAAACACGAAAAAAACGAAACGAACACACAAAAGCAAACAATGAGACGAGCGATGAAATCCCAGCACTTAAGAAACCACGTAAGAAACCATATTTCAAGTGAACTCCGACGCAACCGAACCATCCACCGTGGCGATCGTGAACAAACTTAAGCCTCTCCGTTAAGACGAACGAAGTGCCAATTTCACATCTCACAGAGTTGAGAACGACGGGAACAGTTTATACTAACGTTAAGCTACTATATAGGGAAGAGAGTTATCACAGCTACGTTCGAGAAGTTGTTATTAATTTCATGCGTCGCCAAAGGAAAGATCTGAATAAGGTTTTCAAAACACACATAAAATTAGCAGGAAACAATTGAAAGCTACATCTAGAGAAAACGGAGAGCGGACAAATATTCCTGATTACCTAACGGCTTCTTCGAGCTTGAAGCAGCGGCCTTGTATCTAAATGTGCCAATATTTCTCTTCATAAGATCAGTGAATCTCGAACCGAATACGAAACATCTGATAAACAACTATAAATATGAGGGTGGTTTTGTCTTGTTTAGCTTCAATCAGTATTTCAGACCTATTTTAATATTTGATGGAGTAAATCTCGACCATTCCGAAATCAATCCAAACAAAACCACACTAAAAACGAAATCACTGCGAGGTATCAATAGGAGTGAGTGAGTTAAATGTGTTGTCGATGACTCTATGCAATGCTGCAATTCAGTTTAATCCGATGCATACACGTTTACCCGAGAAATCTTTGAATGCCATTAAAGATTTACGCTATGCAAGATCAACGAAATGGATCTCGACATAAAGTTGTTTAACTACTGTTGTATACATACGTAGTTCAAATGATTGAAATATTGATTGGCCTCTTCAAGTCTCAAAAACATGTGTGTGCTATTCAGATTCTCGCTAGTTTCACTGAAGGTCTACAGGGCGAAGCTAAAGCATATTTTCAAGAATGTACAGAACATTTTAGTGACATGTATTTATCTGCTTCGTGCTATGTAATGGAGTCTCTTGAATTGGCAACGATCATCTGGAGAGCTTAATAACTTTTGTACTTAAATGCAAACAGGCCTGCGAACTGTCCACGAGGTATATCGACGTTAAGTTATTAGATGGTAGTCTCACCTTGAAGGACATATTTCCATTCACTGTTTTAAGCAGTAACAACGACAAAAGACTCTTTCGAACTTCACTGGTCCCAGACCGGAGGAACAAACAATGGATTCATATTGGCGTGAACAGAAGATTGAATGAAGATCTGGATAAGATATCCAGCTCAAACAACAGTTTTAAGATGATCTCTCGTGGGCTTGCACAAAACTCAGTGAAACGGGGACGTTTGATGGCAGTTTATCTGTTCATGAGATTGTGCAGACGTTGTATAGTTAAACAAGTTTGAACGAAGATGTTTGGTTGAACTGCAAACGTCATTTCTTAGGCAACGACAAGATAGTTACTATCATCAACGACAGATGTAAATCAATGAACATGTTTCACTTTTTCTATGAGAGCTGTACTGGACGCCGGATAGTTCATACTCAACACGGAGACTCCAAACTAATGTTATAGATACAGATCAGTTGCACTACGGTATAGTCGGAGAAGAATATCTATAACATTACTTGAATGAAACTCGGTCTACATAGCTTGCCATGTGTGGCCTCAACTCCAGATAAAATGGTGTTGGATCAATCTGAAATATCGGAACGCCTGCCGAAGATGTACAACTACGTGAGAAAGGCGAAAGGCAACGCCGAAGTCAAGACAACTACGATACCAGAAAGTTTCATGTTGAGAGACACTGACAAGGAGTGTTTTTCTGAAACGGACTTGCATCAGCTTTTTCAAAATGTTTTTTCAAATATCAACATTTTTTCACACGCACCGTTGACAGAAAACAAGACGTCTATAATGCCACTAAAGGCAAGGGCTTACCTAAAGTGATCAAAGTGATTTGGATTATGAGGATAACCATGCGAACGTTGGTAGACACTTTCGCTCAGACAGAAATCGCTTCACTACGACTTCGGTAGTCTCACTACAAAGATATATGTAAACTTCCTGACTTCTACCAGAGGGAAACAGTTGTTGGGACAATGCCTCGTATTTGGCGATATTACAACCCTGGAAAACATTGATCATCATGTGTTCTATCTATTTCTCTCTCGAGAGAACACATCAGAGGCAGAATACTTACGTAAGTGGGAAATGCTTTGTACCGAAATCAGTATTAGAGCATATCGTGTTCAGACTAAACAAGAAAGTATACAGCGAATTCTTTAAAGCATATATCGCCACATCGAAGTGAGCGGGTATCTCGCTTTCATTGGTGTGAGAGAATCGAAAGAGAAGTATGTGATCACAAAATACTTTGCTGGACAAATGATTCCGAAAAATAAAAGCAGAACTGTTCATCTCGTTGTGTCTCATGTTGATTTCCGCGTTGACCTAAGCTCAACTTACAGAAGACAGGATAATAATGGATTGCATTGTGTCGGGATCATTAACAACATCGCGTTTCTAGCAGTGCAACGATTTTATTGAATAGTTCACAAAGGCAGACTCGTCTCCGTTTTTATACTTGATGTCAAAATTTACCATGTTTCAGTTTATCCCATGAACAAAACACTCTTCACTTTAAACTCGTTGCCTTGGTTGATATGGGAGCTCGAAGAGGAACTTTTGTAAATTACTCAGACATAAACATGAAAACAGACACAAGAAATCCTAATATCGAAACCGACTTGGTGAAAATGCTGAATTTTTACACTCGTAATGCGCTGAAACATGGTCAGCAGAGAAACAATTTGTTGCTCAAAGACGCGTTGTTGTGCGGTGAAACGGACACAGACTTCACCAAGGTAAAGACTATAAAAAAAGAGTTTTTGAGTGTCTAGTTCAAGAAAACTGAGTCCACATAATATTAAGTTGATTAGTATGAATCAATAGAATAACAACGTTGGTACAGATGAAACTTTGCATTTCCTTAATAATGTCGCATCGGCCTTGTCACTAAAAATGGGTGCGAAATGTCCTTTATTAGGGACATCTGAAAGCTCTGCACTCAGACAGGTTAAACTAGACGAGCCTTTTGTGAATGCATTTCAAACACTCGTGGATCCGGACAGTCAATCGCAGTCTCTTTAGAAACAATAAATAGATGACTTCAAAAATAAGATGAAGCAGATGCAGACTGAATTTTTCTAAACGCGCATTCTACAATGTTTATATATATCATGACTAATCAGGGTCAACAGCAACATCATCAACAAACTCAAAACATGTATCCGAATTTTACACATAAAGCCTTATACTCAAATGCAGACAACAGGGTTATTGCATAAGACAATGCCATCGCAGTCAGCACGAACCTATTGCGGAGGTTTTTAAAATCCAGTCACAACAGCTAACAATGTACTACAACATTTGGTTCAACCAAGTAATAGCAATTTGTATGCTGTCAGTGGACCAATTCATCAACATGGAACTGTGATACCAATAGTTTCCAATCAAGGCCGAAAACAATTCCTAAATAGCATGGTATTCAAGGAATTAATCAACCCGTCACTTTACAACAACCGATGTCTCAACAAATGTCTCAAAAATTGCCTCAGCAACGTATGTTGATTTTAAATAATCAGTCTGTCATTCAGCAACAGTCAATACAGCAGCACGAAATACTCCTACTTACACAACCACGTGTTTCTACTTTGAATAAGAACGCGAAGGTTCTGCCACTTCGGAAACAAAATATTACGATACATCTTCTACTTAGAGACAAGTATTTTAAACCAGAGTAACCCCCAAAAACACACTTCAGCATTAAAAAACTGAACACCCTTGAAATTTTCCACTAACTGAGTTATATAAGATCAAATTTGTTTCATTTCTGGTTGTTCTTTTTCACTTTATGAAGATTAAACTTGTCCAAAACCCATTTTGCTTTGTCTTGGTATTGTAAACACGGAATATCATACCGCGGCGCTCACTAAATTAGTTTATAGACCAAAATACAATACTTGCAACTTTGCGTTTTATTCAGACATTCAAAGCAGAAACACAAACAGACTTGCGGTAGTTCGTGTTCACAACGATCCTGGTTTACTTAATACACCGTCAATAGTAAACACAAATGACCTGACTGCTTACTACTTGCACGATCTAATCTATCTGTTGAACATGGATGAAAACGAGTACAAGAAAATCAAGAAGCAGCACAAAAGAGTCACTGTTGACTTCAACTTGATATAATACGAGGAGTTACGACAGGTGTATGAATGTATTAATAATCTGTCTAAAATGTCCAGACGTTTACAAGTTATGGGAAGCTCAACTTTGAGTATTCTGAATGATGGTAATAAACTGTTTACTGCAGTGTGTGTTCAAGGACATGTTACGAAACAACGTCGGGTATTTGTCCCGGTGTCTAAATTTTTCGACAACAAACTTCATTCGGAAGACGCTGTTGTAGAGTATCTTGTGACGAAAGTGAGACGAAATATGTTAACGCGTGCAGTGCGGACGTACGGATACGGTTTATAACACGCTATTTTTTTTTCCGAGAAAAATCTTGAAAATAAGAAAAAATGTCCAGATTGCTTGAACTAGTCGCATAGTAGCAGTTTGACAGCGGTCATGAGGATATTAATTAGTAGGACAGCCTTTCTGCCTGTATAACTCACGCCAACCCTGAGTTTGTATGTAATCTGAAGTGTTGCATATCAAATAATCAATGAATCAAGGTCTGGCAAGACGCAGTCCATTAAAAGAGCACCTCAACAGATTTGCACGCATTCTGATTATAAGCAAGGTAAAGATGAACAAATGCACCTCTGCCTTGAAACAGATGAAAGCAGATGCAAGCAGACCTGCAGACTATGCATGGTATAGTCTGCACACATGCAGAGTATGCATGGTATAGTCTGCAGACCTGCAGAGTATGCATGGTATAGACTGCAGACCTGCAGACTATGCATGGTATAGTCTGCAGGCATGCAGATTATGCATGGTATAGTCTGCAGACCTGCAGACTATGCATGGTATAGTCTGCAGACCTGCAGAGAATGCATGGTATAGTCTGCAGAGTATACATTGTATTTTCTGCAGTATATTTGACAGTTCTGTAGTTTGTGTAAATTGTATACAGTCTTTAATTGCATGCTTGGTATATAGGGTCTGCACAGCTGTGTTAATTCAATGCAAAGGTGTTGTTACTCCTTCTACAGTGTACATTGCTTTTTCTGTAAAGATAATAATAACAACTGCTGTTACAGTAATAATTTCTTTATTTCCAGAAGTTAACTGTAGGTTATACAAAAAGTGCAAATAACGAATACCCCGTAGGCCTCTTATTCAATAATTTCTTCTAGTGTATGAACAAAATAAGACCAAAAATACCAATTTTCAAGTATCTAAGAGATAAAAAGCTGTAAACCAACCTTAATTTTTTTGCAAGCCCCGACAGACCCTAACACATATATTTGGCGATAGTGTACCTGTATTTGGTGTGCGTTCAATTATTTAAAGTACACGATTATACATGTATCTTCTGTTCGAATCTACAGTATGATTTTATCAAGGAAAACATCCGACTCAAAGTTTATGAAGATCCAATGAAAAATGCTACCTCTATTGCATGATAAATATGGTTTTTCTTTGATTATACCTTGTGACATTTAAACCCAAAATGACCCATATTCAAACTCAACCTAAATTTCTTTAAGACAGTCATTCTGACCAAGTTTCATAAAGATCTTATGAAACATAGGCCATGATGGCCCTTAATCGCTCACCAGGGACATACTTATGACAATATTTTACTAAAGTTCAGCCCTAAACTAAATATCATTAACACAAACATTCTGTTTGACCCGTACTGCTGACCAATTTACATGAGGATGGGTTGTAAATGTCATATGTATGGCATACACATGGTTTTTAATCTGTGACCTAGTTTCTGACCCCAGATGAACCACATTCAACCTTGATCTTGATTGTATTAAGATAACCATTATGTCCAAATTTCATGAAGATTCAATGCATTCACAAGTGGTTGCTATGATTTAACCCTGTGACCTAAGTTTTGAACCCAGATGACCAATATGCAAACTCTATCTAGAATACACCAAGATAGCCATTCTGACCAAGTTTCATAAAAATCCAAAGACATATGCAACCTATATTGCATTCACAGGGTGTTTCTATGATTTGACCCCATGACTTAGTTCTTTAGCCCAGGTGATCCATATAACAATGTGACCTTGAGTTATTAAGGCAGTCATTCTGACCAAGTTTCATGAAGATCCAATTAAAAATGCAATCTCTATTGCATACACAAGGTTTTTCAATGATTTTACCCCATGACAAAGTTTTCGACCCCAAATGACCCATACTTGAATTAGAAAATTCGAACGAAAAAAAGATAAATGCAACCTCTATTGCATACACATGTGAGTGACAAGGTTTTTCTTTGATTTGACCCCCGTGACCCAGTTTTTGACCCCAGATGATCCTATTCGAACTCAAAAAAGATTTCATCAAGGCTGTCATTCTGACCAAGTTTCACCTAGATCCAATGAAAATAAGCAGATTATATTGCATACACAAGGTCAAGTGTAGACAGACAGACAGAAGACTGACATCAGGCGATCACAATAAACCATGAGCATTTTAGCTGAAAAAACTATGTCAACATCATTATCTAAAGAAGACTTCTACATCATAATCACTCAATACTTAATTGAACTTCTTTGACAGAAATTATGGACTATCGTGCTCTTGTAAAATAAACTCATTTGGGTAATTTAAGAACAAGAGGGCCATGATGGCACTATTATCGCTCATCTGAGTTCTAATGCACTTACTGCTAAGAGAGTCAATGGTTGCTTGAGAAGTTAGTGGTTGCTATAGGAAATCATTGGAAGCTTGGATTTTCCTATAACTCTATATAAAGTAAAGGGACCTCCTCACACACACAGGCGTGGTCAATTTTGATCCAAGGGGCTTGATTTGAACAAACTAAATAGAGGAACCTTAATTGTTGCCATAGCAACCAGAGTTCTGCACGGAATGGAATTCTTTGAGCAACTTTGGTAGAGCTTCAGGCAAGGAACATCCCTGCCAAGTTTCAGCAACATTGGTATTCAGAGGAGATGTCGACGGACGACGGACAATAATTCATCCGTTAAGCTCAACCTCCGAGTAGGTCAAGAGATATCACTGGAAACGCTATATTACAGACAGACGATGTTCAGACATCTATAGATGGACAACCATGACAAAATCATATGACCGTCGACGCGCGAAAATGTACCTTCGGACATTTGTTACATTATTCGACAATAATGAATAAAAAAACCCATAAAACTTACATTTTTGTCACCCTCTTTAAATGCAAAACCAATGTTAAAAACTGATAGCCACTATATTTTCCTCAACAGAGACAAACCATTTGCTTCAAAATCCTCCAATACCATTACTATGGCAACAGCGATTTTAAATAATTCTTTTTTTATTTTTGCTATACCCTGTGAGAAAAGTATATCGTGGAAAGAAGACATGAATTTTTTCACCAGAAATGATATATATAGAAAAACGATATAATGTTGCAACCAAAATTAATTGATGCTGTTAGGAAATGATTACTGCAATAATTTTCTGCCCATGTAAATTGATGTGAGTTTTGACGTCAAATTGTGGTATGTGACGTAATTTTCAGAGTGAACAATGACGCCTTGGGTATACTTTTTCAAAATGTTGTAGTTTTGTATGTACTGGACGTAGGTAACTGAAATTTTCCAATATTGATATTGAAATATTGTTTGTTCAAAATATGCAAGAAAGCTAGTTTCCAAGTATTTTGTCCGAAGGCCCATTTTCCCGTGTCGCTGGTCATATGGCTCCAACAGACAGTTACACCCAAAACATTGCCTTTACTGATATTTGATATGATAATGTATATAAAAATTCAACTACGCTGTAGTTACGCCTACTCCATAGCAGTCGTGACTTTCGTGCTAGATTTACTACCTGACTTACGCTACGTCTCGTTTATGCACTCCGATTAAATTTTGCGACCGTTATCTACGCTCTAGATAAGCCGGACGTAGGCCTACGACCGCTTTTAATAATGCACTCGGCCACTGATCAATTACACTCATTTATAACTTAGAGCTTAAATCAAGTAAGATTTTTACTGCAGGTATTTTTAAAATTTGATTTTCTCTAGAATGAGAAAAAAAGAGTTATTTTATCATAAGTACAAATTGGATACACATACTTTGCCTAAGGAAAGATATAAATATAAAACCTATTGTATTATAGTTGTAAAATGTTTGCATTAAAAATTATATAATTATTTAGATGGAATTCATTAGAAATGCAAGTTTGAAAAAATATTATTACCTCCCTTTACCTATCTTGGTTGCGCACCCAAAATAGATTGGAAATAAATTAATTCAGAAGCTACACGTAGTTTTAAAACTTGCCTTTTGGTTCAGAATGTTAAAATATTTGTATATCTATCTGATGCAAATGTAAAAGTAGAAATTATATTGAAATAAAAAAGAAATAATCAACTTTTTAATTACTTTCAAATTAATAAAGTGGAGTAATAACAAAATTTTATAAAAGTAAATAAAATGTAAATTTCGAATAGGGATCTAACTCTTTGTAATGGGTCTTCTTGTTCCTTAGATAAATCTCAAACAGAATATACAAAAAGTAAAAATTGTCATCAAATGTTGCTTAAATATGATTGACTACATTTAACGGTTAGCTAAAAACATTCACCAACGATAAAATACAACTTAATAGTTTACGCCATAAGGCAATATGACTCATTGAGCCCAATGTCGCTTTGCTGTTATCTACAAAGGCGCAAAACAGTTTTTTGTTGCCTGTTAAATACATATCCACCAGTTTTTTCAACAAGAATATTTGGTCAATTGTGCATTGATGTTTCTCGAAACCAGTTCATTCTTCACAAAACATTGTTATTTAGCTTTAAGTTAAAAAAAAGCCTTCTAGTACTCCAAAAATCACTTCATTCACGGTCTTGTTGTTTTTACCTGAAATGAATAAAAAAAGCCACATAAGAAACTGTTAAAGATGCAACACTGAAATACAGAAATTTTATAGCAAAATCAATAAATTTATCTTGTAAGTATTATAGTATTGGTTAAAGTCCCATTACGCCGATACAAAATGTTTGTTTTAGGTTTCATGCCTCCCCCCCCCCCAAAAAATAGGGTGGGTAGGTAGGTAGGGATTTTTTTTTGGGGGGGGGGAATTTGTTTATTCTCAAACAAACCAAATTCAACATAGATTTTAATGAATTTATGCTAAAAATATTACCACGCAAAAAATAGTCTAGGGTCGGGGAAAAAAAATAGGGTAGGTCGGGAAACCTGAAACAAACATGTTTTTTTTACGCCTTAGCAAGCTGGATGTAAAATTATATGAAGTTCTTATGTTACCATGACAGCGGCTGCTGTCTTACCAGCGAAAGTGACCCTTCTTTGCTTGAAAAACTTTTAAAACCCCGATTTCTGAATAGAAACACTATTATACTATAGTACTAAGTTACCTTTAATTATTTGAATGTAATCTTTACTTTTTACGAAACTGCTATTACCCCGCTACAGTCTAAATATCAGCTAAATGTCCTTTAGTTTCCTTGTTTGGCTATCCTCTTTCACAGCAGCTCTGACATCAATGGTCAACCAATTCTGTGGAAAAATATACAATCACTAATTAGATATGTCAATGTACATATATGATGCTCACTGGCAGTCACTGCCACAAAAGACAAAGGGGCAAGGCATGCTTGCATTTTTTAAAACATACAAAAAAAAATGTAGTATAATGTATGTATAAATAAAAAATCAAATGTGTATAGCCCCTTTGATAAAAGAAACTCATAACGCAAAAAAAAATGTGTGTTTAGGGCAACAGTCCCAAAAATGTGATAGGGTACCGGTAGGGACAAAGCTTCTTTTTTTAAGTGAAAAGTGAAAAAATTCTATAGGTTGGAAAAGAACAATCTGTGTTTAGGGTAACGGTCCAAAAATGCTAGTTAGTCTACATGCATAACATAGGGAAGGGACACTTCACATTTATTTACTTTGAAAAAAAAAAACTCTAGGGTCGGGGGTTTCGCCAGGTAGGGTCGGGTTACCCGAAACACAGATATTTTTTTTGGCCTTATCGCAGCCAACTATTTTATCTGTCCTCTATTTGTGTGATGTACAATAAAGTGGAAACTATTCCAACAAAATTTTATTGTTCTGTTTATCACAGGCACCCCTGTTTTGCATAATTAAAGTAACAGATACTCAGCTGAACATATTTCTGTGACCCCTAGATCTACTTTCAAATCGTAATGATATTTTAGTTGTATTATGGAACAAGAAGCTGTTTACCATATCTGAGATAATCTCATAAAATATGAAGACATTTGCTACCTTTCACATCTGAAAGTTAGTCACTATTTCTTAGACTGGTCATTTTTTCACTACAGGTAGATCATTAGCCCAACTAATCTGCGCTAATCATTGTTGGCCAAGACAGTGTTAAGTTGTTGATCTATCATCATGATCATGCTATGGCAACATTGATGATTGACACTGTTGTTGCTGGTTAGCAACTTAGCATTCTTTAGATCTACCAGGTTCGTTTTTATCAAGTATGGCGAAGTACACAAAAGTATTGTAAAATTTAGATTATTACCTGAAATTTCCAGAGATCTAGTTTCACTGCTGATTTTTTGAAACTGCCAAAATATCAAATCACTCAACATTTGTTTACTCTGGATCAGTGACATCAAAGCTATAGGAAAGGTAGCACGTTCTATTTTATGACGTCAAAGCCCTATGACGAAAACGCTATGACGTCATTGTCATCTACACTTATTCTAAACGCTGTTGAGGTTGGACATGGCATCGATGATCGAGAAACAAGTTTGCAGGGAGAAATAATAGACTCTAGGATCAATGGGGATGAACAGAAGAACAATCAGCATAGAATTCTCCAAGTGATTGTAAATTGTTGTTTTCTTCGGATAAGACAAATTATAAAGGTGAGTCAACGTTTCTTGGTCGATGCTAAATATTCACAAGATAAAACATCTATTTTCGTTTACAACTTGGTGTCCGTTATTGTCATTAATTAGATCTACAGTACAGTACACGCCATTACCGTAGAAGGCTTGTCGGCCACTGCCCCATCATCACTTTCCGACCGCCTTATCAAAGTAAAAATAGATAATCACTCTAGCGGCATTTAAATTTTGAGAAGTCGGAACCAGATCTACATTCTCAATAGTTTTTGTGAAGATGACTCACGGTGTCTGTGGTCCCCTTTATGTCTGTAAAGACGACGGAGTACGAACTGTCTTATGTACGAGGGCATATCTACTATTCTGCCTTCTGGTGGTTACCTCCCTTTTGAATTGCTGGCGCCATTTGTAAACATTTAGGGTTTTCACGTACCTGGTAACAATAAATGCTATTACGACCCAAATAGGTGTGTAACTCGGATTTTCATCATGATTATGATAGTTGCAAGTTTAGTCTTACTATTTACACTTTGATTCGAAGGTAGACCGATTTTACAGGTTGACATTTTACTGGCTAGAGTCCTACATTGTAGTTAGTCTCAATTGATCAGGTCGGCATGACGTCACTTCCGTAGTTACCAATTATCCGCCATATTGCCGAGGTGAAAACATGCACCTGGCAACCGCATAGTTCAAATAGGGAGTAAGCTTTATGATAGTCTTATTTTTCAGCCCAGACAAAATTTAGACGTTAAACAAACCATTTCATATATATTTTTTACTTATTTCAATATCTTAGCGATGTTTGTCAGTTATTTCTTTTAAAAATTCTTGAAAATGAGTGTTAAATGACGTTCGGTGAAATATCATGCACGACAAGAAAAGACAGAAAATGTATTTTTAATTCGGCCTATGTAAAATGATCTATATGTTTTAATTATTTTCTTTAAGTTTCCTATATTAAGATAAATAATTTATTTGTTACAAACTTGTCCTGATTTGATATAGATTTCCAAAGTACACAACTTTTCTCGTATATGTCTAGATCTAACTAAAATCAGGTCGAAACACATCATTAGGTATATACGAGAATGTTATGTTGAAAATTTTGTCACAAAAATGTATTTTATTACAGGACCGTATGATATTATTAAATACACAGATTTGTTTTTTAGATCTAGTCTTTATAAAGGGCTGGCATTTATATTCAATATAATTTTTAAAAATCACGTAATTAAAGTAAAGGCCCTATATTGAATCAATGTGAAACAGATACATATACTAAAAGTCACTTACATGTTGCGGAACACTTATAGCTTATCCTTAAAATCCATTCAATAAAATCAAACAACACAAACAGTATCTCATTTTACAACGTTGCCATGGTTATTTGATGGAATTTATGTGGATCTAGCCCAAGGCATAAGTCACAACAAAGGATGCGATATGATTTGTTGTTAATTGGCGACCCCCTGCCAGTAATCTTACTTGTCACACATCATTGCATATTGCACACTGGTCAATTGCATTTGATAATTACATAACAATTTGCAGAGTGCCCAAACTAAATTACGCAACTTTTTTTTATTGTGAACGATCGATCTAACATATGAATTTATTTATCATGTGACAATAACGAACCATATATTTAATGAATGATAGACCTATACATGTATAACGTTTATACACATACGTTATTTGACACTTTCCTTCGAGTTACATTTATAATGTATGATCAAGTCTGCATTTAAATATTATTTAATCATCTTACATATATAAAACTTGGTAAAAATAATTCAGCAAATGAAAGTTTCAAGCAACCTTACAAATACTCGGAAAATACTTATTTTTGGCTGTTGATGACAAATTTTATGTACTCCGATGAAATGTTTTTCTATAAGTGAAATTAGACACGTACATGTATTTAGGTAGATATCGTGATGAGTTTTTAATAGATTTACGTCAACATTTTGTTTACAACTAATAAAATCGAGAAAACTATTTTGATTTACGATCTTAAGGTAAATCGCTCTAATACTAGATTCTAATTCTTAAATATACCCTTAAGAAAAAGTTTCATGAAAAACCTTCGATAACATGCTTGTGAGTTTCTTCCTCATGTTAGAAATGTAATTAAATGGAGCATTTGTGTTCTTATTTTCGGAGGCAAGTTTTAATCGTCATAGGAACAAATATCGTCCATAATTGAATAATTTGTAAGTCATGTGCATGCGTAGATCTATATCGTTTCGATACATTTCTAGATCTAACACATTTAAGAATGAAAAACATCTTTTCCTTTTGATTTTAAACAAACAGAAACAGAAGTCGGTGTCATTTGCAATATAAAAAACTCGTCATAACTGCTGCATTTTTATTCTTTAATCAAATAGTTTTATAACATTACATGGCGTTTGCTCTTTACGCTATTAACAAGATGGCGGTTGTTTTCACCTCGGACAGCGTTGCTATGCCTGAGCAGGTGCGCGCAACGGTAAATGCCCGGATGTCCGACCTGATCAATAATAAGACTACAAACGCAGACCCATTTTACATACGGACATTTTATAGTTACCTTCGCTCGGAGGCTGGATAGCGCCTAGTATAAAATATAACGATATTAACCAGCTGAGTACAATTATTTGGAGTAATATATATGCAAAGAAAAAGATGGTGTGTCTTGCATCTGTGCTACAGTTTAGCCTAATTAATTTGGCGTTTCAGTGTGACCCCTTTCACAGATCTGATATTTTATAACTGTCACACCTATAAAATATCAGCCTATAAATTTGTTTTGCCTTCGAAGTCGAAATAGTTAGACTAGCTACAGTTCTACAAAGTCAAAGGTGTGACAGTCAGATCTGTGAAAGGGGTCACACTGAAACGCCAAATGAATAAAGACTGACGGATGTGTCGTGCCTGCTGGGCTTTAGGGCTGCAGTTGACCCCCTCCCCAGCCAAGTCTGCAGATACATTTTTGCTTGAGCTGGTACTTTTGTCCTCGTTAATAATAGACACAGTGACAGTGTATTCTCTTATCACATAAGTGAACATTTAGTATTTACATCTATCTATGTCTTATATTAAAGATTGTGTATTTGACATTGTTTTTGTTGCCACCTGAACACGTTGCAGTTGCAAGTTTGGAGAGATGGTGAAATATGATGCTGGAAATTGTACCATTTCATAGCCACAGCTCAATTTTTTTCCTGTCTGGAGGGAACACCCCTCCCTGACCCACCCCGAGTCAGCCCCCCAGACATGTCTTCTCTGTATCTGCCAGTGCATACCCCAGTCATTTAACCTCCCAAAATTGTAAATGATTTCACCTCCATGACCAGTCACCATGATGACAGAACATGTTGCATGCACTTCAAAACAGAACGTTTAGAAATTATTCAGTTAATGTAAAAAAGACTTTGATGCGAATTTTCAAGCTTTTTAGAATGTTTTGAAGAATTTTATGATATACCGTAGATGTAATTAATAAATTGTTTCACTAATTAATTTTGCATATTTTTAACCAGGTTTTCCGAAGGAAAAATCCTGGTTATTAGATTGGGGTATGTCGGCGGGCGGGCGTAAACAATTTCTTCTGTGCGCAACTCCTCCTACATTTCTCAACGGATTTCAACCAAACTTTCACAGAAGTATTGTCATGAAGTGCCCTGGCGCATATTGTCGGGGTTTTGTGATTCGGTCATTTTTGACAGAATTATGGCCCTTTGTTTTTTTTCCACATGTAATTCTTCTGTGCGCAACTCCTCCTACATTTCTCAATGGATTTCAACCAAACTTTCACAGAAGTATTGTCATGAAGTGCCCTGGCGCATATATTCCGGGTTTTGTGATTTGGTCATTTTCGACAGAATTATGGCCCTTTGTTTTTTTTCACATATGTAATTCTTCTGTGCGCAACTCCTTCTACACTTCTCAAGGGATTTCAACCAAACTTTCACAGAATTATTGTCACCAAGTGCCCTGGCGCATATTGTCGGGGTTTTGTGATTTGATCATTTTTGACAGAATTATGGGCCTTTGTTTTTTTCCACATAATGTAATATATATAGAGAAATACTCTTCTGTGTGCAACTCCTACATTTCTCAAGGGATTTCAACCAAACTTTCACAGAACTATAATTGTTAACTAAAGAATATTGAATATATTATGTTCTGCCCCTGGTCGTCCGTCCGTCCGTCTGTTAGCAATTTTGTGTCTCCTTATTTAAGTATATATAAAAGGGAGAATACTCTGTTATTATAAAAGGGAGAATACTCTGTTATTACTGTCTATTTTTAGAATAGATTACCAGTCCTGTATATGAGACCAGCGGTTCAAACCCCACACAGAGCAAGTTTTTTTCTTTTTTTCTTTCTTTTTTTTTTTTTAATAATTTTTGCCTGAATTATGGCCCTTTGCTTTTTTTCCACATATGTTATATATAGAAGAATACATTTGCGCTCGGCCAGCAGACTGGAAAATGAAAACCTGGTTTTGTGACAATTTCCTGTCACTTGTATTATATTATGTTGTTGGTGTTGTATTATTTCTATATAAATATTTGCCGTCACATTTGATGCTAGCCACAGGGACCTGGCAGCTCCCATAGATACTTATACATTTGTATATTGAAACAAAAGATTAAACTTTTTTTTCACTATACACCTATATGCAGATTGTGTTAGAATTGGCAGTTTAACATTCAATCATTTATACTGTAAATTTGTATACTCAAAGCCTGAATTCTGATTGACCATCCCAACATTAAACACTGCTCTGTAACATGAAAAAGAAATATTCTTAGATGACCCACCAAGAAGATGTTGTGTACCAATTTCAGGGGAGAAAAATGTAAATAAGAAAGATATATCATATGTAAACAAGAGAAAATTGCTGTGTATACTCAGACCTTGTTTCTGTAACTATGTTATTTTAAGTTTTGTACTAAATTTTCAGGAAAGCATGCATCTTGTAGTGTCATCTCAACCATTTTCACATCCTGCTCTGCCTGACAACTGCTGCTCTGAAGCCAAATATTCTGCAGCTGCATGGAAAACACATTGGTATGTGAGTTAACTTGCTTAAAAACAATTGAAGACTTGTTTCTCTTTCATTTCGGAATTGATATTATATACATGTAATGCATTATGTTACATGTGTAGCAAGTTTGATGGTGATTTTCAGAACAAAAATAAATATACATGGTCTTATTTGCAATGTTGTGTGGTCAAAGCCACCCCGGTCTATAATCCCAAAGTGGTTAATATATGGCCGATTGCTGGTAAAATGAATATTTTGTGATCACTTTTGGTTGTCTTAATATGAATAATGAATTAACAATTCAAATTGATAGCATTAAGAATAAAAAGTAAAGTTCAGCTAGATCTCCTGGTCAATACCTCCAAAGTGGTCAATATTATATATATACATCAGTATTGGTTGTTTCATCTAGCCACTCTCTATGTGGTTAATTGAAAAATTTCTCCCATTGTGGTCAATACTCAGTCTGGTCAGTTGAATATTTTGCGATATTTTTTTGTATGTTTTGATGCAAAAAATGACTTATTTCTCCAATGTGGTAAAATTTATAATTGATGAAATAAGGGTAATGTACAATTAAATCTACCCTTTGGAGGTAAATGTAAGTCAATTTTGGCTGTTTTGTCTGTTCCCTCTATTGTTGTATATACTGGTCAATTGATGGTCAGTTGAATATTATTTTTAGTGTAATATCCACTTTTAAATTCAAATACAGACATAAGTACTTTCTTTGTTCCTAAATCTGTAAGCTAGCAAATTCCTTACTATTATTATTTTAAAAGTTGTATAGTATTTTCTTACGGTGTTGCTTATAAACATGAATACTCTGAGGAACTTTTCTATAACATTATTTGATAGAAAAATCTTGTTTTCCTGGAATGTCCACGTAATTTTTTTCTATGTAAACATAAAGTCCAGTGAAGGTGATGTAAACTTGAAAGTTCATTGAAAGTGATATATATAATGTGTAAGTTGCAATGCTGAATTTTTTTTCTTTTTATTTTCAGTAAATTACAAGTGAATTGTTTGACAATGTAGCAGATATGGAGGGATTCTGTTTGCAGCTAATTTCAGAAAAAAAAAAAAATTGGTGTGTCTTTCCAGGTACCTAATCATGTTGTTTTATAAAAAAAAATTATGACCTATACGTGAGAATTTTACTCACAACAAATAAAAGTGGTGATTTTTAGAGGTAACGTTCGGCAGAACTTATGCCATGGTGGTTTGTCTGTTGACTTGTCCGTACATCTGTTCGTAAACGTTTCCTTTGTAACACTGTACCGGTCAAAATTTTCAAATTTGACTGCCATGAAACTTTCTCAGAAGGTTGCCTCCAATATGTAGGGGTTCAGTGGGTCAAAAGTCAAGGTCACAATGACCTCTGTTAGCTTTTCCTTGATAGCACTTTGCATGTAACAATTTTCATTCAGCTTTCATCAGACTTGCTCAGAATATTGCCTGCAACATGTAGATGATCACTTTCTTTTTTTGGGTGAGTTGGCCAAGGTCACGGTCAATATTTTGAAAAAGCTTGAAAAAATTGCTACTCATACCCTGTGTCATGCACAACACCATGTTCGAATGTGGGACATCTTGGGTCAGAAACTAGGTCACAAGGACAAATCATATAAAAACCTTGTGTATGCATTTGAGTTTTCATTTTTCATTTGATTTTCATGAAACTTTGTCAGTATGATCCCCTTGATGAAATTTAGGTCGAGATCAAATATCGGTCATCTGGGGTGAAAAACTAGGTTACCCAGTCAAATCATAGAAAAACCTTGTGTATCCAATAGAGGTTGCATCTTTAGGTTACCTGAGCTGGCTCAGGGTGAGCTATTAGGATCGATGAATGTCCGTTGTACGTCCCCACTTAGTTCGTTAACATTCTATTGGTCACGTTTTTGCCTCAATTGTCATGCAACTTGGTCAGGACGTTTGTCCCAGTAATTACTCAGACGAGTTCAAATATGGGTCATCTTGGATGAAAAACTGGGTCACATGACCTAAAAATAGAAAAATCTTGTTAAGGCTCTAGAGGCTACTGTTTCAGTCCAAATATCCTGGCAATTTGTCAGAAAGGTTGTTTGGTTGATTTCTAGCTCAAGTTTTAATATGGGTCACCTGGGGTCAAAAACTAGGTCACATAGCCCAAATATGGAAAAACCTTGTTAACACTCTAGAGGTAACATTTTCAGCCCAAATATCATGGAAATATGTCGGAAAGGTTGTTAAGATGATTTCTAGTTCAAGTTCGAATATGGGTCATCTGGGGTCAAAAACTAGGTCACACAGCGTGAATATGGAAAAACCTTGTTAACACTCTAGATGTGACATTTGCAGCCCAGATATCCTTGAAATTTGTCAGAAAGGTTGTTTCGATGATTTCTAGCTCAAGTTTCAATATGGGTCATCTGGGGTCAAAAACTAGGTCACACAGCCCAAATATGGAAAAACCTTGTTAACACTCTAGAGGTAACATTTTCAGCCCAAATATCCTGGAAATTTGTTGGAAAGGTTGTTAAGATGATTTTTAGCTCAAGTTCGAATATGGGTCACCTGGGGTCAAAAACTAGGTCACACAGCCCAAATGTGGAAAAACCTTGTTAATACTCTAGAGGTGACATTTTCAGCCCATATATCCTGGAAATTTGTCAGAAAGGTTGTTTTGATGATTTCTAGCCCAAGTTTCAATATGGGTCATCTGGGGTCAAAAACTAGGTCACAGAGCTCAAATATGGAAAAGCCTTGTTAATATTCTAGAGGTAACATTTTTAGCCCAAATATCCTGGAAATTTGTCAGATAGGTTGTTAAGATGATTTCTAGCTCAATTTCGTATATAGGGGTCATCTGGGGTCAAAAACTAGGTCGCACAGCCCAAATGTGGAAAAACCTTGTCAACACAGTAGAGGTAACAATTTTCAGCCCAAATATCCTGGAAATTTGTCAGAAAGGTTGTTTTGATGATTTCTAGCAACTTTGTTAAAAGCAGTTGTACTCTGGTGAGCGATAAAGGGCCATCATGGCCCTCTTGTTCATTGTATCTTCATGGAACTTTGTTAGTATGATTGTCTTGATGAAATGTAGGTGGAGTATGAATATGGGTACTCTGAATTCAATAACTAGGTCACCTAGTTGAAAACCTTGTGTATGCCATACAGGTGACATTTGCAACCAAATCATCATGTAAATCGATCAAAAGTTATGCCTTGTCAAGGTCAAACAGAATGTTTGTGTTAATGATATAAAGTTTAGAGTTGGAAGTTTGGTCACATATTGTCATAAGTCGCAGACCCACGTGAGCGATAAAGAGCCATCTTCAGGCCCCCTTGTTTCATAGAAATAGAAAAGAAGAAAGAAACAAGTCCAGCCTTGAACAACTACACATATTCCTTCACTTATTAGCTCATATGGCACAAAACTCCAGAGTGAGCTATTAGGATCGTTCACTGTCTGGCATGGCCCTCTTGTTAATTATCTCTCTTAGTTAAATTTGTCTCTTCCGTTAAATATTTCATGTAAAGATTTTGCTTCCATTTTTATTCTAGCTGAAATAGCTCATATAGTGTCTGCAGAAGATGAGTCTAACTTCACTTACTATAATATAAGCACATGGGTCACATTTGACCAGCAATCATCAGGAAAAATTTAAAAATAATTATCTTCATGATATCAATGCCAATTTTGAATGTGGGTCATAATGGTCGCTATTATCACTTCTTCTGTCATCTGATTTGGTGCTTCTTTAGTCAAATCATTAATAGGTTGAACATTTTTCTCTCAAAACAGTAACAGTAACTGGTTCTAAAGTAAAACAGTACTTCCTAGAATTGAATGTTGACCAAATAAGATACAGCATGCTCTGATGAGCAACATATTGCCAACTGAGTCTCATGTTATCATAGCATGTATTGTTCAACTTTCTTTCTATATACATTCTCTTATTACCACATATTATTTTTTTTCATTTCAGGAGCCATTGTCATATCGTGGGAGTGAAGAAAGTTCCTAAATATTGTTTAGAAAGACAGTCGTGTTTTAGAAGTTAGCAGCAAAATGAACTGAAACTTTAAGCTTGTCAATAATTTAACGTACAACAATAGTGTGAAAAAATACATTTCAGAATTAAGAGGCAGATGCAAGAATGATATGTTTTAATTAAGTATCTAGTTAGGTATGCTTTGTATGAACTTTAATCTTTGAAATGCCAATACTACAATAAGTCTGTTTACAAAATTTAATTACTGTAATATTAACCTTTATTATGCAACTGCCATGACGACGACCCGATAACACCTGTCTGATATTTGTTGATATTGCGACGTCTGATATCACAGGACAGTGTTATTATGACACTGTCCTGATATCACGTTTTAGGCCCCGCCCACTTTAGACATTTAGTGAGATTTATGAAATAAGGTATAGGCTATTGTGGATTTCTAACACGCTACACTATAAATCAACATTTCAGAAGCTGCTTTAGGATACAGGGGCGCGTTTCATTGAAATTTCTGGGAATACAAGCAAACAGCACATCACATAAAATGGAAAAATGACTGTAGAATTTTTATTTTTGAATTAAATATAGTGTTGTCGGTATTCATTTTCTTAGTTAGAACATTATCTATCCATCTATAGCAATTTCGAATCAATTTTCGCGAAAAAGTTGATTTTCATTTTTTCACCCCCTTCCTAATTTCATAGTTATGTCTTATTACCTGAATGATACGAGCTGAAACGTTATAAGGCGCCTCTAAAAGGTGCACAAATGCTTTCTAGGAATGTTTTAATGTTCAGCATTTCCTATAAAGCATAAAATTAACATGATTAACGGCGCTGAATTTAAAACGCCGATTTAAACCATTGATGACGTCATAAATACAACGTAAATCCCTTAATTTACTTCTTTGTTTTTAATTGTGAAAAGGGAGAATTGAAGTCAGCTGCATAATAAATAGAATACAAGGTTACTGTCTTTTGATAACAGTTGATATCGAACTCGGATGAATATCGACCAGAAAGCGTCGGCTTCCCTGGCCGATATCATCCTCGTCCAATATCAACTGTTATCAAAAGACAGTAACCTTGTATTCTCTATATAACTCACTAACAGTCTTTAGGAATATTTGCGAACATTAAAAACCGTATATACAGTCGCAAATATCGAAATTACAAAACAGTTATTCCTATATTTTATACTTAGATTTTTAGCTCACCTGGCACAAAGTGCCAGAGTGAGCTATTAGGATCGCTTTCCGTCCGTCCGTCTGTCCGTCCGTCCACCATTTCCTTCAAACGACATCTCCTCTGAAACCACTGGGCCAATGTTGATGAGACTTTGCAGGGATGTTCCTTGCATGAAGCTCTATCAAAGTTGTTCAAAGAATTCCATTCCATGCAGAACTCTGGTTGCTATGGCAACAAATAGGAAAAACTTTAAAAATCTTCTTCTCTGAAACCACAAGGCCTAGAGCTTAGATATTTGGCATGTAGCATTGTCTAGTGGACCTCTACCAAGATTGTTCAAATTATGACCCCCGGGTCAAAATTGACCCCGCGCGGGTGGGCACTTAGTTTTTGCATAGGAATATATAGGAAAAAATTTAAAAATCTTCTTTGCAACCACAAGGCCTAGAGCTTAGATATTTGGCATGTAGCATTGGCTAGTGGACCTCTACCAAGATTGTTCAAATTATGACCCCCGGGTCAAAATTGACCCCGCACCAGGGGTCACTTGGTTTTACATAGGCTTATATAGGGAAAAATTTAAAAATCTTTTTCTCTGAAACCACAAGGCCTAGAGCTTAGATATTTGGCATGTAGCATTGCCTTGTAGACCTCTTCAAAGTTTGTTCAAATTATGCCCCTGGGGTCAAAATTGACCTTGCTCGGGGGGGGATCATTTGTTTTACAAAGGCGTATATAGGAAAACTTATTTGGTATATAACATTATCTAGTGATCTTCCACCAGGCAAGTGGACTTGTACCAAGATGAGCGATATAGGGCCATCTTGGCCCTCTTGTTGCTATAACTTTGCCAAATCAGATGATGTTTTTATCAAACTTTCAAAATTGATTGCTTATGTCAAAAGGGTTGTGATGCCGCCAATTTTGTAGGTCAAGGTCATATTTAACAGAGTAATGCCCCTTTTAGTACTTAGATTTTGTCACAAAAAAACTTAATGTTGGCTATAACTTTGCCATTTCTTAAGATTTCTTCATCAAACTTTCAAATTGTATTGCTTATGTCAAAGGGTTGTGATGCCGCAAAATTTTGTTGGTCAAGGCCATATTTGACAGAGTTATGCCCCTTTTTGTACTTAGATTTTGTCAAAGAATTATTGGTTATTCTGACATCATGTAAGAGGGCGACGCAAGTGTTCTACTGAACATCCATCTAGCCTACACCTACAGACCATAATATATCTTGCTTAACTGGGTTGAAACGAACATGAAAGAGCGTCTACGGCCGACCCCAGTATTTTTATTCAGGAAATAGAGGGTTAGGCTTGTCCCTTTTAGGCTAGCCCTACCTACAAAAACAAATTTTACTAATTAGTGGTATTAAATTTTTTATAAATTGTAAAGCATTTGATTGGATTATACATGAGGGCAAAATGTAAGTGAACGAAATGTAGTGTGTGTTATAGTATAGAATAAAAAACATTAAAAATGACAACTTTGTTGGGCAATTGTTGTTTGTTGAATGTATCTAAATTTTGAGTTTGCTTGATTAGGTGTGTTTTACTTAAATGTTTCAAACTAATATTATCAACTGGTGTCTAGTGGGCAAGGTATATGAAGAGGTTTAGTCTGTCTGTAACTCTCAATATACGTTAGAAGTGCCATAATTGACAGCATAAAGGGAAAAGCCTCGTCTTTTCAGGCAATGGCAATTTGAGAATGTGAGTGTTTGGCGGACAAGGCTCTGCAATCCTTAGTGCCTGTCGTCACATTATATTTGTGACACGGTGCCTTGGGTGTGCTGTGGGTCTTATGTCAGACACTCGCATTTCCAAATTCATTGACAACCACGTGGAGTGTACAGACAATTTTAGAACAGCACATCCGTTGGTCACATTGAGCAGATAATACACTGCATCAATAGTCCAACTACTTTATGTAGTATACAATTTTGCAGTTGATGAACCAGATCCCTTACACAAGAAATAAGTAACTGCATTTACTTCTTAAAGTCATTGTCTGTCTGCAGTTTGTACCATGCATAATCTGCATGCACACTCTGCATGCCTGAAGCAAAATATGTACAACCATAAAGAACAGGTATTCTGTAATTGCAGGTCTGAAGACTATACCATGCATAGTCTGCACGTCTGCAGACTATACCATGCATACTCTGCATGTCTGCAGACTATACCATGCATACTCTGCATGTCTGCAGACTATACCATGCATAGTATGTAGGGCTGCAGACTATACCATGCATAGTCTGCATGCCTGCAGCAAAGTATGTGCACACAGCTGCAGTATCATTGTGTATCTTGCATCAAAATGTTCAGCTGTTTGACATGTTAAACGTGTAGACAATGTGAAGACATTCGCAGCTCTTGTTTACTAAAACAAGACATTTTACACTTGTGTTGCAAGCTGCAGCATAACAAAAATATAGAGCACACCTCTTCCATACCTGCAGTCAATGAATACTGACTTAATACAATCACCATACAACAACTATTGAATCTTACTTAAAAGGAAGTTATGTAAGGTCTGCTTTCACTTTGTTTAAACATTGCTCCAAAGATAAGGTGCATAAAACTGCAAAACAACAACTTTAACCACGGGTTTCGTCTATTTTTATTAATTACAAGATTTTTCTCCAAAAAAAAAATAGCGTGTTTTATGTGAAAGTGCAATTTATGTTGTGGTCTTTAAAAGGAACGATATCTTCGATTACATAGTGTATTTGAGCGAACAACCGATCACTAATCTTGTGCTAGCTCTTGTCAACCAAGCCGATTTTTTTTCGGTTTCATCTACACCATTGTAGGACGTACTAATTGTGAGGACGAATTATGTCTATACGCTGATACTTCGAATGGTATTTACTTCAACGACGTGATTCTCTACTCGAACGAAAATCTATTTGGCTTGCCAATGATATTGTTGTCAAATATTCTTAAAAGGGCACAACACGGAGAACCGATATACATAGAGTCTGACTATGACGGAAGCGAAATGTTGCAAGGTCATCTTCTGGCATCGCCCCCGTATTCATTGACATCGCAAGAAGTTCTATATCTAATCAGTTACATTCATGATGACGATGAAACGCAATAAAACGAGGTCAATGAAAAGTTGCTTGATTTACTTGTCAATTAAACGGATAAGGGTGTGCTACCACATGCATTATCTTATCTTGATATCGAAAAGAGCGACGCAATATCGTTATTGTCTAATGCTTTCATACATAAGCATAGAACAAATTTAAACCCAGTACTACTGCGTTCTTTTCTCGAAAAGTGGTACAATTTGACGCGCGACAAACAATTATTGAACTAGGAAAAGAATTAGAAAGCTGGGTTACAACTAGACAAGCCTTGAGGTATTTTAGCAGAGTTTAGTTGGACCATTTAACGATTAGAGTCTGTCCGGATGTTACAACGATATATTCCGCTCAACACAAGAACGTCCACTTGGACTACTCCAATCGTAGTCCAGCTTCCAGCCAAATCGTTCCGAGATTTTTGTTTATCCTACTTAATTGACTACGAGATGATTGCTGCTATCAGGAAGATATGAAATATTTACATATTGCTGATTCGCGACAAAGATATATCACTGTGCAAATATCATAATACTATCGTAGTTAACTCCGATGCAAAACCGACATTAAGCTTATCACAGCTTTTGTCTGACATTCCTATATCGTTCGAAGAGGTTGTGACCGTTTACCAAAGTAATTTAGATTCATCGAAACTAAACTACATACTAAGGCTATACAATATGACTGGAAAGCAAGGAAAACAGACTATTGATTATTTTGACTTCAATACGGAGTACCTGGACTGCGATATTAAGATTTCTCTGAACACGAAACGTCGCTTCTGATACCACAAACTGAATTCAAACGAAGATGCTTTGAATCACTTCATCAACACGCAGATTGATTTCTCTTGTAAAGGGTCTCTCAAAACCCACATACAAGCGATGTACTTGAAAACGATACGGGTTCGCAATAACAATACTTTTTTTGTTCCATAGTCTGCCGGCTGCTCTTTCATCAAGCAAGGAAAACAGACATTGGTAAAAATACCATCTCGAAGAGCTGTCCGAGTTTGTAGTAGCTACAAACATTTCAAAACTAGAGATCGAATTAAGGAAAATTGCATTCGTGCCGAGATTCAACTACGTGGCTGCTTTCAGACACTTATGTTTATGGAAAGACGCTTATGGTTTCGGGTAAAGACAGTACATTATATTGTATTAACAGTCACGGAAAGCTTGCAACAGCTTGTAGAAAGACAAGGATCTATTCCTTTCTCACACAGTCATCAACCATCAGACGAAAGTTTGACAGAATGTATTACATCAATGTGAAATTGAATCGTTGCGTCTCGAAAACAAGACCAAAGGGTTTGAAACGAGGTCTTCGGGCAATCAAGAACAGTTTCTTCTTCAAGCAAAAGTTTGTCCAGAAGAGCGGTGCAATTTATGAAAATAGAAGGAAACTGAAGACATATGTATCAAGTGACTCACCAATATATGTGCACGATTTCAATTGCTTTTATCAACTAACGGTTGTACAAAACGTCGATGATTTGGGAATGAAACGTGTATTTCATTGACTGGTCAAGTATAGAAAGTCAGAAGTTTAAATATGTTACAAACACCATGTTTGGAATGAGTAAACGGTATTACCCACAGCTTTTCAACAGTTCTTTAACGGAAACTGTCATATATTTGAAATTATCAATAAGGGCAGTTAAACAGGTTTCAGGTTACACGAGTGTCAACTACTTCGCTGAAGAAATTGAATTTGACATGTTGAGCGAACTCAACGGGTTGATAGCCTTATATGCCTTATATGCAATGATCAGAACATACAATACTTTTGCTGGTAGACTGTTCACAAATGTTCACATTGTATTAAGTATCGATCTTTTCGTTGTATCTGTCTGACATATAAAATCAAAGTTGTTACCGTCAAAATAAAGCGTTGCTTCATCACATTGGTTTTTGTATAGTATTTCATAGATACTCATTTCATTGAGTCGCATGTGCTGATATCTTGCACTGTACATTCCCTGTTGTTCTCCGTACAGGAAAATACTGACCGATTTCTTTTCATTGTAGAAAAACTTGACCAACCACCGTTTCGACCATTCGGATATTATATGTAGATCATGATTTAAGATACCTTATTAATCTTGTAAAGTTAATGTTGCTTGAACTAATTAAATGCTATCAGCGAATAACCAAGTTATGCTCAATAAATTATAAGCTATATCATTAATGTAAACTAAAAGAAAAACAGGTCCTAGTATCGAACCTTGTGGTACTCCATAGTGAATAATTTCACTACCAGAAATACTAGAACCAACCATAACCTTTTGTGTTTTGTTTGATAAGTTATTTCTATTCATTTTAGTAATTTATCATTTATACCATTCTGTTTTCATTTAAACAATAAACTTTTGTGCCAAACCCTATCACATGCTTTTGAAATATCACAAAAGATCATGCACATACATTGTTTTGAATCTAATGTCTGACAAATCTGATGATAGATTTCGTTATGTTGATAAACACTGGAATGATTATGAATATGTTTACAAATTACTCTCTCCATAATTTTACCTATGCAACTTTATAGCGAAACTTGTCTATGATTATTAGGTTCTTCAGCACGATCTTTTTTTTGAAAGTGGAATAACATGAGCAATTTGCCACACTGAAGAAAAGACCCCTTTTTGAATTGACCTGTTAAATATATTTTTCTAACGGTTTAACAATATATATTGATGTTACTTTAAACAATTTGTGGGTGATGCCATCAGGACCGTTAGTTTTGTTTATGCCAATGTATTTGTATGACATCCATAATCTTTTGCTTTGATATATGAATATTTTGTGTCTGTTACTGCGTATTTTATGTGTCCATAACGAAGGGTTGTAACTAGTGGTGGTATTGAATCGTTGCTTTTATTTTTTTTTGTCATGAAGTGTTTAACAAGTTTCCTATATTAATTTCCTTATTTCTGAATCAAACCAAGGTTTGTCATTTTGACTTTTTAACACGTTTGTTAGAAATGCACCTTTCAGTATATTGAGAAAACCTACAGGTAAATTCCAAACAACAGTTATTTAGATCAACGTAATTTACAAATGCCCAATTAATGTTTGCAAGCAGTTCGTTTAGTTGAATAATATTAGCTCTTTTATAAGATCAAACATGGCGTTCGTAACCTTTACTTAAACTATAACTAAACGGCAAAGTTACATAAACAACTCTTTCAATAATTCAATTTTATACCTAGAACTTAATTACATTCCAATGCAAACTAAAAGCTATCAAACTGTTTTTGATAACAAATATGCAGTGAATCTTAAAATAATATTAGTTATACCCACGTTTAGGGAAAATGTTATTAAACTATTTTGTGTAAGGATTAGAAACATTTGGATTGTTGAACTGCCTGTAACATTTTCCCACCCACCTTGCAAATTATACCGTTTGGTTCAAGTTTTTTGTAGTTTAATGGACACACTAAACTGCCTGTGTACGAAGATAATCTGGGTTTAAATGTGTTAAGATTTAAACTGTACACTATTACAACGTATTAACAAAATAAAAAAAAAAATAAAAAAAAAATATTTTTGACATCACCCCCCATTTTTAAGAAGTGTGTACTCTTTAAACTCATATCATCAGACTACTACACACCGAACCAAACTAAAGCTCAGGCAAGCAATCGGCTAAAACATTACATTTTCCCCTTTGGCTACATCGCGGAATCTATAAGGCTGTAAAAGCAAGGTCCAACGCGTAAGACGAGTATTGGCTGTCTTGTCCCTTTTTAAATAAACTAAGGGGTCATCATTTGTTTCTAGGAATAAAGCAATAAAGGTATCTCTAAAATCTGAGAACGCCCAATTCTAAGAATAAACACTCGTTCTCCAAAGTAGCATACTTCAGCTCGGCTTTCTTAAACTTTCTGTTTGCTATACGCCACTGGTTTCTTTAAATCATTCTCGTCCTGTAACATAATTTCTGCAAAATCAATATTGCATAAAGATCTGGTGATTTTAAAAACAGAGAAGAACCTGGAGGTTTCTTTAAAGACTGAAACGATTTATCTTGTTGATCTCCTTACACAACTTCATTATGCTGACCTTTCCATATCAGAACTGTGAGAGATGCTGACGCTGTTGCAAAATGTGGAATAAATTTCAGGTATAAACCAACTAAACCTAATAAGAGCGTATTTGCTTTTTTCAGTAGGTCTCTCTGGCACTCGTATGGCTTACAACTTGTCTTGTAAAGGTTCTAGTTGACAATCACCCACATTACAAAGTAGACACGGAGCACTGCGGAAGACAAAGCAACATTTACTAGGCTTTACAGTCAAATGGGATTGTCTTAACCTAACGAACAACTATTTCAACACCTGCAAATAATGTAAAAAAAAGTTTATGCATAAACAAAAGTGTCATCAATGAAGTTGTCAATAATGAACATTCCAAACAGAAGTGTCCGCATCATTCTGCGAAAGCTGGCACTAGCACACACTGAACTAAATAGCATAGTTTTGAAATTGAACAATCCAAGTGGTGGTTTGAAGGCTGTCAATGGTTTTGCTGAATCTGTCGGCGGTAGCTGCTAATAACCTTTGACCAAATCTAACATGAAAGTGTACTTACATACATTTTACAACATGACAAAAATTAAATCAATGTTTGGAATTGGCTCACACATAAAAAGTGTGTCATGACAATAACAACATTACTGCAACATTATATGTAAAATGGTTTAATCACCCTTGGCTAAAGCATTTTGATCACCTATTCTTTTATCGTTTCTTTTATTGCAAATTACATTTGATATGTTTTGCTCTAACCGGTTAGTCTGTTGTTAATTAAATGCCATTCTTCCCTAATGGTGTACAACCTGGTTTATCTGACAACACATCAGATTATTGACTTAACAAATTAGACAATTGTTTTACCTACTCTTGTTACAGTATTTAAATGATTCAGTGGCCACTGACTTTGTCGTTTCGATCAACATATCCCTATCAGATCATAGTCTGGCTCACACTTAACATACTACTCGACGTTTGCTAAGCACCAAAAGATGATGGATTCATAATTTTAGTTTCGGTTGGGATAAAGAGTTGAAATTTTGATATGTTATAGTTTGATCTTATCGTTGATGATTCTGGTTGGTATTTCTGATGTTGTTGTTGTTTTGATGTTGCTTTTAACCCTTGAATATGAGAATCATAGAAAATATGTGTTTTCAGTAGAGAGTGAAAAAATCAAAATTGGTTTGAAACTTGATGAGGAGACCTAATTTTGCGTTAATATCGGGTATGTGACCCGTTGCTATCAATAACAGTTTGGCAACGCCTTCTTATGCTTCCTATCAGGTTTCTAATGGATGTTTTGTGTCATATTGCCCCATTCTTCCACAAGCATGGCACCAAGCTCTTGAACACTTCTTGGTTGGACTTGACGGGCTGATATTGCAGTCTGTAAATTATTCCAGACGTGTTTAATAGGATTTAAGTCTGGAGAGCGAGCATGCCAGTCAAGACGCTCTATACCTTCCATTTCCAGATACTCCTGGACGGCATAGGCAGTGTGAGGACGGGCGTTATCATCCATTAGAATGAAGGAATCTCCGATTGCACCTGCATACGGCCTTACATGGACATCCAGAATGTCATCTCTATACCGTTGTGCGGTCAATGTGCCACAGTGAAGGACACAGAGGTCAGTACGCCCATCTCAACTGATTCCGCCCTAAACCATCACTGATCCCCCTCCATAACGGTCGTGCTCAGCAATATTGTCTGCATGTAGCCTCTCTCCTGGTCTTCGCCACACTCTAGCACGCCTATCAGTGAAGTCAATGCAATATCGAGACTCGTCTGTAAAAAGGACAGGCCTCCAGTCGCCAAGAGTTCAACCAACATGGTCCATGGCCCATTCGAACCGTACTCTGCGGTGATTCCGAGTCAATGGGATGCGTATGCACGGTCTTCTCTAGCGCAGACTACCTTCATGTAACCTTGACTGAACGGTTTGAGTCGAAATGTTGACCCCGGATGCGTTTTGAAGGTCAATTCGAAGCTGGGATGCTGTTGAAAAACGGTTTCTGCGTGCTTGAATCAATAAAAACCTGTCTTCCGCTGCAGATGCAGCTCTTTCTCTGCCACCACCATGCCGTCTGACTGGCGTGCCATACCGATGAAACCTTGACCAGGCTCTGGTTATCACAGTGTGGTGCACATCAAAGACGTCCCCTACCTGACGGTGGGTAGCCCCTTGCTCCACCATTCCCACAGCTCGCCACATTTCTGCTTCAGACAGATGTCGTCTTACATTTACATTTGCCATATTCAGTCAATAAAACAATGGCTATAGACCTGAATTGAAAATTTGACAATCTACACGTGTTAGATACTCTAACAAGGAGCGTCAAATGACATGACATGAAGGGGAACCTGCTTTCCATGCCTTGCACGAAATTATTGCCTTTCAGTTGGGGTAGTATACACACGGAGGACCATCTCAAAATAATAATGCTTCATATCAAAAGGAAATCTCACAAAAATGTTAAAAACAGTTTTCTAAATAATACGTCAAACTTTTGGTGCTTAGCAAACTGAGTAGTATATATAACTGAAAAACCTACAATTTCTGCGATTTAGGAACATATATTACCGCGGTCAAAGTGTGGTTTCAACATGTTTGCATGGAATGTCTTTGTTTTTTCATGCACCTGTTTTCTCTAATCTAAAGTGCCTACGACAGTATAAGGACCCTTCTACTGCATAAGCAATTTGTTACTCTTTGTAAGTAATACTGTCTGATTGTTCTTTTTCTGGCCTTTCTTATATATATATATTTATGCCTATACCTCTGACAAGCCTTTGTCTTTTTTTTTTCGTGCTAAACTACATGTGACTTCAAGTCTGTTTTGCAGATTTAAAACATGTTGATAAGCAGTTTTTACCACATAGTATTGAATACTCCTCGGCCATAACTCTTTCATTAAAGTCATCGGACTACGGACTTGTCGGTCATATATCAACTCAAAGGGCGTACATCCTAATCTTTCTTGAGGATAATCCCTGTATACACACAGTTAAGGGTTAAGGTACTTAATCACTCATCCCAATCAGTATTTCTGCAAGTAAGGTTTTTCAACATCATCTTTATGGTGTCATTGATTCTTTCGCTTAAACTATTGCAAATCGGGAGATATGCTGTCATGGTTAGTTGTTTGTATGACAATAATCTACTATCTCTTTATCTATTTTCATCAGGTCTGGTGTAAACTGCGACCCCAAGTCAGAAAAGATGTCTACAGGACCATTTATCCTGCGAAATATATCAAGTAATGCTTCTGAAGCACGCCAAGTATTTATAGATCGAAGTGCTACCGCTTCTGCATAACGTGTAGCGTAGTCAATCAAAGTAAGAATACAAATATAACCCTTACTTGATCTTAATTCCAACGGAACTACCCAATCTATAGCTACATGCTTAAAAGGTACCTCAATTAAAGGCATGTGCTCCAGTGGGCTTTCATCACAATACCCTTAGGTGTTGTTCGTAGACAAATGTCACAAGGCTGACACAATATCTTCACCTTAGATAAAACACCTGGCCAATATAATTTTGGCAATGCCTTTACTGCTGTCCTCTTTGTTGCAAGATGTTCAGATAAAACAGATTCATGAGCTAATTGCATCACTGTGTCACGAAACTTCTGAGGAAAACCAATGCGGCAACATTTTCCATTTTCCAATTTAGGCGACATACTTTTCTGACGATCAAATTCCCTCTCCAAATAAATACTTGTTATCACTCGTTCAGCAATTAAATGTCTTCTTTTTTATTAGAACTCATCTCTTTGCTGCTCACGTTATATGTCATCAGGGCTTACCTGGTCTTTAACAACATCAGGCACAAGCAGTTTTTTATACTTTGATTGTTGTCTCGTCTGAATGGCATTCACTTCTAATTTCCAGTGCGGATCAGGAGACCCGGGATTTCGCACACCTTGAATATGCCCTAAAATCAAATAATAAATGGGATTCTCGATACATCACGCGTCAACTTCTCCTGAAAAAATGGGTGAATTAGTGTAAGATCAAGCCCTGAAAATAAACAATACCAAAACACTCTAAGAGATATGAAATATACAATAATTCATACAATTTGTTAAATTCACAAATGCTATATTTACTTTACATAGTCTGTGCTAATTGTTCTCTGAAAAACTTCCTCTTAAGCACATAAACATGATGTTCACATCCTTAGTTAATAAAGGTATCAAGTGGCCTTTAACTTAAACCAGTTATAAACTAAAGAAACACGTCCTTATGCATACATATAATTATAACAATTATTATACATATATTTCAGATAAACATTTAGATTACATATCAATTTTGGATCGAATTTTTCCATCACACAACTCCAACTGCCGTACGTGACTGTTAATATTCAGGTTACTTGTACATACAGTGGCGCTCACGTTTCTTTTCCGTTTACCTCAAGGTTGTTACCGCATGGAAAACGCCGGGTAAACGCGGTCAATTTCACGCGTTTTACCGCGAAAAAACGGCTCAATTCCAAATATGGAAAGAATAGCCGGCAAAGGAAACGGGTCACTCCAAATATGAAAGCAGTACCCCGGTAAAGAGGCGTGTCCAAACAAGCAGCCAATCAGAAGATTCCCAGCGCGTTTTTTCACGGCTGTTGCCGTTTCACTCATGAGCGAAGCGTGTCTTTGTCTGAATACTTTGATTTTGTTTACATTGAAATGTAAGCGTCGCTGTTTTTGCTGATCTGTTTTATCCATATAAAATCTACAGTTTAATCAAAGTTGACACGGACATTGATATAATAAACATACTGTTCATAAATAATTTCTCTAGATTTTACTGTAGATCTATCCCGGCCCTGGATATTTTAATTTTGATATGTGTCCCGTTCAAGTTTTCGTTTACTAATAGTCAGAGACTATGTCGATCTCTGCTATTGAGTAATATTTCCTTTAAGCTACAAGAAGAAGCGTAGATGATTACAACATAACACAGTCATTAATTCGGAGCGGCACTTTACTGTACCTGGTCTCGACACAAACAACAACAACAAGAAGAAATCTAAATTGAATGGTGTATAAATAATTGTGCCCGTTTACAGCCCATTAACATGGGGTCTACGGTCTTTTCAGGTAAGGGATATCACCTTCATATCCATATCTTATCATCAGGCAATCGGATGTATGGTAAACTGTCAGGTTTTTATACTTTTAGTTAACAGATCATAAACAATTATATCCCTGTACAGTACTGGTACTGTGGTTTGTTGTTTTACCGTCGTGCGTAGTCCATAAGTCGTGCATGTACGATTTTCCGTATCTTTCATAAAAGAATTATCGGCTTCGCACATCCGGGTACTGATTATTTATTTGCATTCGGGAAAGGTGATTCCTCGGCTTTAATCACTGGTGTCTAACCATCTTTAATTTTAAAAGGCAGTGGCTAGAGTTACGGTACCGTAACTCTAGACTCGGTACCGTAACTCTAGCCTCCGAGTCTAGAGTTACGGAAGTTCCGTATCTCTAGCAAAACCCTACGAGGAAAGGCTAGAGTTATGGAAGTTAATAAAATCATCCATGTTGCTTTAATGTATGCCTAATAATGTAATATAAACAGTACTATTTTACCTGTAATCGCGAATAAATGGAAATGTACTTTGGTTTTTAAGTTTCTGACACTATGTAAACAGTATGAGTAAATGTGTATATATAAATCTTTATTTTAATATTATGCGAACATTTTAATTCAGAATATAAGAACGGGAGGTAATAAATTACTGATACTGATAAGACATCATACATTGCAAAACCTTTCATAATTGTAATTGTCCAATTACAGCTTAACGCTCAATTAAAACATGAAGATAACAACAATATTTCCTTATTATTATATACTTCCATTATTGCCCCGTTCAATTTGCCTTAGAGAGTTCGTTCAGTATTCTACGGTACTGCACGTTGGTAAGGAATGATGCTGAACGTTGGCAAGGGAGGGCGGTCCTAGCGATCAGCTGTACGGACTATTTTATTTGTTTGCAAACATCGTTTTAATGAGGTTTATATGTCGAAGTTTGATAGTTTTTTACAATTAAATAAACTATGGTTTTAAAATAAAAAAGAAACTTTAATCATTTTCAAGTAGACGTAAAAGAGTTTCATTTTTAAAAAAGGTTCGATTTTTTTAGGGCACGCAATACCAGTTCTGGTTACGAAAGTTACTGGTACGTGTTTCAGCCAAGTATTGATAAACAAAAGGAATGATGTTTTGCATGTAGTCATAAGAAAGAGAAAACATTTTTAGGAACGTACATCAAGTTGATGTATTCACATTTCAAAGTACAGTCGTACTTGTGATATATTGTTTCCACAAAACAAAATGAAAAGGTCTTAAGTGGCAGTTACGACCATTTTCAATCATGATATTAAATTTAAAAAGGTCCTAAGTGGCACTTACGACCTTTTTTAGACCTATTTTTATGCAAAATTAAAAGGTCGCAAGTGCAAAATTAATTAATGTGAGAAAATAGCAGCTATAAAAAAATGTATAAACAACAAGAAATAATTCTATAACACATATGTAATCAAAAAGAGAAGTATCGTTTAAATCTATTAAGTGTAGACACAATGAGACAGTTTTTTTGCATTTTCCCGAAAACCATGAAATTGCACTTACGACCTTATAATACTAGGGCGTCGAGCAGTTGAAACATTGAAAACTGTTACTTATTTCAGCTACAGTTTTCATACTGTTTCATCATATAATTGTTTTAGCAACATTTTCTGATTGCTTTATTAAATGTGGAAATGAATAAAAATATAGATAGGATAAAATTGATGAGTAACATTTAACAATATCACCTGTTCAAGTTCAGAAGTGGGAAAATTCAAATGTAAAACATGTAAACAATGTAATACACAGATAATTGTATACGTATAAATCATGAATGAAAGGTACACTCTAGGTAAAATAAAGTTTACTTAGTATCTGTCTTAATGGCCAAGTCGTTAAGATTGCTGACTTGTAATCACAAAACCTCTCACTGATAGAGTCATCATGACTCTTTATGTGAGAAAGTTGGCAGTTTCTTAGGATAGGGGTTTAGTACCGGTCCTTCCAAGGAACGATGGTTAGGTAAATTGCCCGCCATCTTATGACTGAAATACTGTTGAAAAATGGGCAGTAAACTTAAAAACCAAACCAAACTTAGTACATGTATATTATACAAACACAATTTAACCTACATGTATTTCAAAAGTCAGTAAGCGTAACAAAATGTTTTGAAAGTGCACTAATAGCAAATGAATGAAAAGGTCAGTCTGCCTGCCCAATTGTATCTGACATGGGGATGTTAACCAAAGCCCTTGAAATTGTATGGGCCTGACATACTGAATTTGAAGGAGTTTTATTTCTCATAGGAGGTATCCAGTTTATGATGTCAGCTTTTGCTTGCATTGGTCATTTGTATGGTGATGCTGGCTTGAAAGACTTCATGATGGATTCTGGCGTTTGGTACTCAATCACAGGCTCTTTTTTCAGTTTCAGAAATCATCTGATGCCAATTCAAAATATTTGCCTGCTCTTTAACTCGAGAAATTCAAAGCTATGAATCTGAGGTTCAGCAGGAAGTTGTGCAAGAAATGGTAGAATAAATTAAAAGTTCGTTTCGCCCTATCATGGCTGAACTCAGATCTGCATGAAGATCTACTTGTAAGTTGTTTAGATTTTGGGACAACTACTTACAGGAGTTCTCTCTTCCTCTCACACTGTACCTTGCGCCATCAAGGCATGGATTGTGGGATGTTTCTTGTTTGCTGCAAATCAAACAGTGTACTCAAGATGCATGCCATACCTTGTCCTTCAAATTAATCAACTCTCCAATGAATTAGTAGATTTGAGAAATATTACATCGTAACTAAACTGAAGCAGGGTTGAAATTCAATGGTGTTTGGTTTGACTATGTATTAGAAGTAACTGAAAACAAAGCTACAAAGTCACCTAAATGATTGGTATCACGCATACTGACAGTGCTTTGGTTCGCTGGTTTCTGTCTCGACCTCTGATATCAAAAGATTCTTCTTCATACTCTTGTAGTTTTGATACTGGCCTCAATGTTTGTACAACAAACATCGAACTTGTACGCCTTTTCTTAAAAAAAAACATACAGTGAGGCAGTGCATAAAGTGCTTGAGATGTTTGATGAGAATGTTAAGACCCCTTTTTAGACAAAACTACTAAACTTTGCAACTGGAATGTAAATTTCGCAGGATGTTGAAAGCAGATCCCTTGTCATGCCGTGATTATCACAGAAAGATGTTGTATAACTTTTAAATGAGCGACTGATTCCGTTTGAAAACAACAAACCTTCAAAATAATTTTTGACCTGCTACCAATGGCAAAACTGAATGAAAACAATCAAAAGTTCAAACCGTGTTGTTGATGTAAATTCAAAGGTGGTCAGTTTAAATGATGAAGAAATGTATATGAATTATTTGCTATTAATGCCTTCAAAGAGGTTCCTTTCGAACGTCTACTTTCCTTTGAAAATGCACCCATTCCACTAAGTTTGTTTTCAGATATATGTACTGGAGATAATTATGATGTAAACCAAAAATAACTGAGAAAAAAATGGAGAAAATTGTAAATCATGATTTTTACTCTCTTAAGTATGTCTGACCCTGACTGTGTTGTGTATGACGCTATGGCAGTTATTTAGATGTTGCAACCTTCTTATGATCAAAAAGTTACGTACAGATGACTGCTGGATTCTGGAATAACGTTATAAAAAACAGTGTACAAAGTACACAAGCATATGTTATCTTTGACCGGTATTTTACAAATAGTTTAAATCCAGACACGCCAGAAAAGTGGTAATATTGCTTCCACTGCCACTGCTATAATATATGAAAATTAACATGAACATACCAGACTTGGAGAGAGTCTTGGTCAGAAGCAAAAGCAAAATTGAAAATTGCCAGGGTCTACTTGAGAGGGAAGAAATCGTTTTCGTCCTTGGTGGTAGGGTTGAAAAACCCTTTATATTCGCTGTAATGCTGTTTCTTTTTAATTACGAAATATAGCTCAGTTAGGAAGAAGCTGATGGTAGAATAATTATGCAATTGGCATAATAACCTTCTATGTGGTATCAAGAAAGCCGTTGCTGTTAGTCCAGACAGATATTGTTTGGTTATGTTTGTTCATTACTACAATAGTCTTGGTATTAACACACTCTTTCTCAAAACTGGTCGAAAATCTATACATAGTGCACATGTATACGTATATACCAACTCCTTATGAAAGTTGCGAATTTGTTGCCTACCCAGATAGAGATCTTGTTGTCTGTTTATTATTTTACAAGGTATGTTACATGTTTCATCCATGTATGGCATACTAATAGGTAAAAAGAAAGCAGTCCATGTACTTTTGAAATATGCAGACAAACTTGGTGAACTATCCCGCTTTGGCTGTGATCCCTGTTTGTCTTCTGTGTCTAGGTCTGCTGCCACTGCTTTTGGTGGGTGCCTAATGGGTCAGGAAACTGTGATTCCCTTAAATCGTTGCATAGAAGTATAATAATGTTCTTGAAGAGAAAAGGGTTAAACCAAGAAAGCTTCCTCCAACTGATGACAGTTTTGTGTTGTCACTTAGTAATCTTGAGAAATTTGACAAAAACAAAACTGTCTCTGACTAACCCATTAGATTTTTGCTATGTGGTTGACGAAGATGTATTTGGCTTTATCATAAAGATGATGTCACAACCTGCCGCAGCACTAGAACTTTTAAGTAACCTGGTTCGTCTTTGCTGTGCTGTGATGAATGCATCTGCACAAGAAATCAACAACCTTGTACACTAGTCTGTGTGTGTAAAGGCTGTATGAAAACACAGGTACTAGTTAAAAAGTGTTTACGATGTTAGCTTTTACTGGAATCTAAAACTGCTAGACTTATGTCTGACATTTCCTTGCAGTTTTCCGTTTGCATTTTAATATAATTTACTGAATTAAATGAATATGTTTTTACTGTACAAAGGAACAGATCATAATGCCGCTATTACAGATGTTTAAGTATCTGAATGAGTTTTGCTGTCACTAACAATTAGCTGAAAATGTCAATATATTGCTACCTTGGGTTATTTGTTATATACTATTTGATTACGTGATGAGTTCTATATGTTGTTAATGTGATGCATTATGTTAATGAGCCTTTGTGTCTGTAACGAATAAGCAACAAACGAAGTTATACACATACCGTTTACTATGGAAGTGGAAAACCCGTGTAACACGGGTAACTCGTATATTTAAGTTTTATTTTAGACTTAGGTAACTACTTTAAGATAATAACTGTTTTAGTCTCAAAGCTTTTCTGTGCATTTTGTTGAAGAGGATAATGCAGTTGGAGAAAATGCGTGTGAAATTACCCCACCCAGTTTTACCTTGTGCAATTTTTTTTTTATTTTTCTTGCTGCTGTTACGTAACTATTTTGAGTAGCTATGAGTCAAATTTTATTTCTTGTCACATAAATGTGTTAAACTGGTAAACAAATTAACTGCTGTTACAAACATATCTTTCCAACACCGATAATTGTCCACTTTAAAGGGTAAAACTGTCTTTTTTTCATAAATTTCACCTAACAGGTGATATTGCTAAATGTTACTCATCAAATTTGTCCTATCTATATTTTTATTCAATTCCACAGTTTATAAAGCAATTAGAAAATGTTGCTAAAACAATTATATGATAAAACAGTATGAAACATGTAGCTGAAATAAGTCACAGTTTTCACTGTTTCGACTGCCCAGCTATTCTTTGTGCAACAAGGTAATAACGGTATTTGCTTTCCAAAACCCGACCGTGTTGTTAAAAACTGTAGTTTTCAGTCAAAAGTATAATTAGTCATATATGAGGTCAAATGAATGAATGCGTCTTCTTTAAAACAGTTGTGCATATAAGCTGGCCAAGAATATATCAATATAAGAAAAGTACACTCCAAGTGCCCAGTACCTTTACATTTGACCATATTTAAGTCTAAATGGCGGCCATTTTGGAAGCCATTTTGGATTCTACTTAATGATCTGCACAATAAACTTTGCTAAATAGTACATATAAGCTGGAAACTATCCATTTGAAGTACAAAATATCAAAGGTAAAATGAATAAAATGTTCAAATAAACACTCTGTACTTAGAGCGAAAATACATGTGAAATTACCCCACCCACTTTAAAATGCATGTGCATTCATTTTGTTTCTCTTTTTACTGCTGTAATATAATTATTTTGATAAGCTATAAGTCATATTTTATTTCTTGTCACATAAGTGTATCAAATTGGTAATAAAATGAACTGCTGTTAAAAAAATACCTCTCAAAACCGAAAAAATTGATCACTCTTACGGGTAAAATTGTCACAAATTTCCCTAACTTCGTGAATAAAAACATCATAAAATCGTATATTTAGTGTGTATTTATACATCTCAATGTTTTAAACCAAAACACAATCTTTAAAAAAATCTGGACCAACAGTACTACAAAAACTGGATTTTTCAGTTTTGGCGGCCATCTTGGACGCCATCTTGGATTTTTCGGAACGCCACCATTTATGCCAATTTATGCCTGCAGTTTCATAAACTACAATCTATTACGAACATTTTGATATATGACTCAGCTTGTTATACGGGGGTGTCCAGGTTACTTAAAAAATAGAGCCCTTTTGGACTGATTGTCACCTTACTATAAATTGTCAGTCAACACTGATGTTTTCATGTGATATAGTTACTATCTCGTAGAAATTAAATGTAATAATTGCATTGCACCAAGTTATTATTTTGTGATAATATTCAAGTAAAAATATGTGATAATGTTAAAGCAATGTGTAATATTCAAATTATAATATAATTATGCATTCCCAATTATGCGATACTGATTACTGTACATTTGTTCATTGTCTCTCTCTGTCATACCACCAACACAAAGGGACCACAATGGAAATAAGAGGTTACTCTTTTTTGTGTTATCCCTGGTGTTGGTGTGCATGCCATGGTTATTATGTTAATGTTGTGATACTGTTTTGTTGCATTCGTGTTTGTTTAAGCCATATTTTTACTCCATACCAAAATAAATCTTATCCTCTTAAGTCAAATCCGAAGAGATTGTACCCAGCTAAGTAATTTGGATTCACGTTAATTACCACCTTTATAAACTTTTTTGGAAGCTGTCGTTCACTAGAAACGCAAAAGATTTCAACATGTGGTAGTAGGTCGTTTGAGAAACAGCTACTCATAAATAAATGATCATAGAATGCGATACTCTCCAATGCATCTTCTAGTGTTATACCAATGACTCTACAAAGCCTTTCCCCTTCCTGATACACTAGACCTATCTGTATAATCTCGTCATCGATCTAATCACCTTTAGCATATACCATGATTTTTATAACGTCAATGGAATGTATGTTGTGCTTATATGAGTATTCCTTAACATGTGAATCATCCACTTCTTCAATGAAACTAGCGTTTCCAAATATCATCGTCTCTGTATGTAAGGTTTTCTCATGAGCAGAGGACATTTGAAACCATCTGGTTTCTTTAAAAGCCGACCTTTGAATTAAGAATGCATGTGTTTTTCGTACAAATAGTAACAAAACTCGTTGATGAGCTTGTGCGAGTTTCCGTAGACGCGTTCGTTCTGCTTAAATAGTTCAACTACTCTCTTACTGTTTTATTTTTCTTCTGAAACTGCACTCGCATCGAAACTTATGCTTCTCATTTCAATTTTCCTTAAAATCGTAATCATCGACCGAGGCAATGATCCATTCGAAAGTACTTCGACTTTCATTTAACACGTAATGCATGTAAAACCCTCCAACAACCGTCACCAAATGTTTGGTATCTTGCTTAACATTTCCAGACTCATCACACTCGTAACACTGAATGACAACAACTTCTCGTTTGGCATTTGGATTTCTAGTAATGTGATTACCTATATTACGCGGTAAAGAACTGGAATCTATCTTGTTGTTGGAGCAATATGCAAAGAGTTTCTTGCTACGCAGTATTGTACTAGTTATATCATGAAAAAAGAGACACGGCATAGCAAAGTCATGCTTTATTTCAATGTATTCACTACCGTCGCAAAACTCCATCTCGAGTTTCGGAGAGGCAAAAGTGAATTTTCTTAGCAAGAAAAACGCAGAACAGATAACGGTATCTGCACATTTTGTCAGAAAATCTGAACTCGAGTCATCTGTTTTTACTTTTCTGAAACGTATTGTAGGTGTCAAGATGCGATTGTCACTGACATAAATTGGTATAGTCCGTTTTTGGTGGAGCACTACGTTGCTGCTGTTCGGTTCATGAAACAACTGAGCTACGAAATCCTCTGTCTTGAAAGAACTGTTCATTGTAAAACCACACCGCGTATTATTTCTGGATAAGACATAAGTTTATCTTGGAACAGAACATCGTCATGAGCAGACACATCAATGTCATACCAAGCGTTATCAGGAAAAACAAGATACTCATTCATGTATTCGAGTAAGTCAATAAGGTGTCGTCCATCATTTGTTTTCGAGTATCTCGGTCTAGTGAAACGACGCTTCCGTTTTATGTTTACTTGTACCATTGAAATATGATCAGGCGTTAAAGCGTGGTTCATGAATGCAAAATTCAGAGCTGTTTTAAATAGGAACATCCCGACTCGTTTTTAAATGATTACAGTAAAATAGACGAATGTTTGACTTATCTGTCTTGAAAGAACTGTTCATTGTAAAACCACACCGCGTATTATTTCTGGATAAGACATAAGTTTATCTTGGAACAGAACATCGTCATGAGCAGACACATCAATGTCATACCAAGCGTTATCAGGAAAAAACAAGATACTCATTCATGTATTCGAGTAAGTCAATAAGGTGTCGTCCATAATTTGTTTTCGAGTATCTCGGTCTAGTGAAACGACGCTTCCGTTTTATGTTTACTTGTACCATTAAAATATGATCAGGCGTTAAAGCGTGGTTCATGAATGCAAAATTCAGAGCTGTTTTAAATAGGAACATCCCGACTCGTTTTGAAATGTTTACAGTAAAATAGACGAATGTTTGACTTATCGTCTGTCAAATCATTCATAATGTAGCTCATAATGTAGATAGAGAAAAATGCATAGATCACTACAGTTATTTTTCAAACATTTATCAAGTCCTTGTTGTACTTTAAAACTCTACCCGGATCCATATCAACCTCGTACTGCATGTTCCTTAATTGGTCGAATTTGCGAATAACTGTGTACGGAGCATTGTAAGACTAGATTCTTAAGGTGAAACTTAAAAACACACATATGTTCGAACAGTCTTGAACTAAAATTTGTTTATAGATGATTTGCTACCAGCATCTTCAAGCTAGAGATTATACTCTTCGAGTTTAAGTTGCAGTTTCAGTTTCTCGTTCTCATCCTGTATGTCAATCCGTTTCTGCTATAATTGGACTGCTAATTCTACCTTAAAAATATCTGCAATTCACTTTTCATGTCTGCGATAAGTTATCTGGACTCAAACCGCCTCTGCTCTAGGTGGCTGTCAAACAGAAGGTTACGCTCCTTGAGTTTACGAGTTTTTCTGACCTTGTTTTCTTGAAAATATTGTTTGAACTTTCTGTCGCGTTTAAAATCTTTAGAAAAATACCAGTCTCTCTGTCTCTGTTTGTCACTATCGATTTCAGATTGATTTTTTTGAAACTTCATCTGATGTTCTCGGTCCTCCCTACGTGATTCCTTGTTTGTAGCATATTTTAGTTCTATCAGCCATGCTTCTTACTTCAGTTTATCCATACTTTGTAATTACACTATATGCTTGATTCCTTTATGGACCACAATGGCAATAAGAGAGCTTTATTGCTCTCTTTTTGTGTTATCCTTGGTTTTTATTATATGTCATCTATTCTGCATGTTGATGTTCACATGTACTTTGTTGACATTGAATTTGTATTTGTTTTATGATATATACTCTTATTTTACAAGAATAAAACTATCATTCCCAGACTTAATCTCAGCGATTGCTACAGTTGGTTGTATCTGGTTCAGTTTTTATCATGCTTCAAATGAGTAAATTGTATTTGAGCATGCAGATTAGTTGTCAATATTTCCATCGTCCCGACATTCATTAATCTTGTCCACTTCTTCCTGTAATTGCGAACGTGTGTTCTATCAGGGAGTTTTTACATTAAAAGCGACATCTGTGTCCCTGGGTCTTTAAAATGATAGGCTATTTCTGCCGAGCTTGGCCATATCAAAAATTGAATGGCTGAAAGCATGTTCTATCCGTAAGGCAATGATGTTGGTCATCACTGCCTTGTACGTAAGCCCACCGATCATTGCTTTTAACAAACGTTTTCGAGCTGCGCGTCGATGGTAACATTAAAGACTGACTGTTGCCTTGATACAGGTAACAATAGTGCATTGGAAATGTATCTTCAAGTTTGTCGAGCATTCTCATTTTCTATTCCTGAAGAAAATCAGTTTCTCTTCCCTTCGTAATGTTTGTTTGATAGTCGCTATGATGTGCATTTTATAGCTTCATCATTTTTTTTCCAAATCGTTCAGCTTACCTGTGACATGAGGAATCATGCGTTCGACACCTATGTTTCTTGTCAACTCTTTCGCATCTTTGAAAAAAACGCGTGAAGGTAGAACATGAGAGTTAGCGTCGTCTCGTTTGAAAAGATCATTTGTCGAATTTCCTTTGAAATTGGTCGCGAATGACATCATGAAAATATTTTTGACTGTCTTTTTCATTTTGTTGTTTTCTGTAGTTTCCATATTATAGTAAGTTGGATCTATGATATACAGGGTGTTTCATAAATTCCGTTACTATTTCGCGCATCTATAATTTGTAAATAAAAAAACCTAAGAATAACAAGATGCTTACATCTTTATTCGTATAGAATAAAGTTTTGTCTGATATAAAATACATGTATATTATCTTTCATATGTTGAAGAAATTTTGAATTGTCAATTTTAGAGAATATGTTCCAAATGACATCCATTTTTAGAAATAACGACGTCAAGTCTATCTCAGAATTTTTTTATCACTGCAGCACATGTGTCTCTCCTTATAGCACTCACTTTTCTCTTGACTGCTGTTTTTAATTCATCAGTATTATCTGAGTAGGTTTTGTACACCCTGTCTTTAAGATACCTCCATAAGAAAAAATCTAGAGGGCTAACATCGGGAGAGTGAGGTGTCCACTCATTATCAGTTTTCAAAGACATATCTGTGGGTTTCAGGTGCTGCATTATGGATATCGTATACGGGATTAGCTGTAAGTCAAACTTCAGCATTCTGTAGACACTAGTCAACAAGGTTTGTTATATACTTGTATACTTTGCGGGGTTTCATCAACTAGTTTTAACTTGTTCAACATTTTTAGCAGTTCTCACACTTTTCGGACGTCCCATGTTTTCGCTTTTCCAATCTACTATAGATCCTGTATCGTCAAATTGCTTCATTATCCTGCTTACTTGCATGTTATTCAATTTTCCACTCTTCTTCTGCATTGCTCTTATCACTGTTACTGGCGATTTTGTCTCATAATATAATTCAACACCGTCTGCTGATATTTTTTTGGATGACACCATCTTGAAAAATCTGCATGCAGGAAATGACGTCATAAATGACGTCAGGACGTCAACGTTTTCCCGTATTTTTTAAACATTATATAGAATTTTCATCTATCCTCTTCAGGCTTCGTTTACATACAACAAGTTTCTTGTACAAGACATTAAAGATAAGGCAAAGTTATGACTTGTACAAGACATTTTCTACACAAGATCTAGCAAGAATTGCTTTGACAATTAATCACAAAATAGCGGGAAGATGTCATCAGCACATAATATTGTCTTTAGCATGCAGACGAGTTTCTGAATTGTTTAAGAAAATGGATTACGTTTTAAAAAAAATGAATTAAGTGTTCTTATCGAGAACAATCTTGAATGAATATTTGAATGACCAATGCATATTAAAATGGCTATTAAATTTCATCTTAAAAACTCTCTTTTTTGTTGAGTGTGATAGTACTTTGCACTTGTATCATATAAATGTTCCCTCTTTTATATAAATTGATCAGTTGGTCAACTTTGTCCTTTGACCAAGCCATTGTGTACACAATTTTAAAAAAATGTACCTGAATTACCTCTCCAACACCTGTTTTTCCCATTAAACACTTCTTATCAGTAATTTGACAGCCAAGGAATTGTGAAAAAAATAGAAACAGTCTAGAAAATTTCTCATGAACAGGCTAGAAAATTTATCATGCAAGAAAATTATCGTATATCATGTCACATAAATTCTGACAAAAGTTGTTTACATATGAAAAATTATTGTACAAGACATAAATAGTACTTATCTTAATATCTTGTACAAGAAACTTGGAAGGAGTAAACCCCCACTTAGATAGTTATGTAATTTAATTTACAAGCATAAATAGTAAAATATATATAGACATTTGTAATAATAACTGACTTAATGAAACAACCGGTACAATGCAAAGACATCTGAACCCGTTTGCAAGAAATCAACCTTGTTTCCCTTACTACTCGACTTAGCATCTTTCTCTTCTAGCATCAAAAAGTTCGAAGACTGAAGTTTAATCTTTCCGTGCGTGATAAACTTTTGATGTGGATTGAAATCTTCTTTGGTAACTTCGCACACCCAAACCTTATTTATCAGTTTCGTGTTCCTGTCAGTAATGTGATTTTGAAGTTTCGCTCTGAGATTGTTTGTTAATACAATAATGCTAGTCACAGGAATGTTGTTATCACTGACTTGTATGTTTACTTCAACGTTTACCGGAAATAACGTGTTGTCCGTATTGGTTCTAAAATAGTTCGCATCTTCTGCTAAAGTATGTGACTCGATAATTTTGTTTTTATGTGTTTGTTCAAGGCAAAAGTGAACATTGTAGTTGTGCCTAGTAAGTAGCCCAATAAACTGTCTAGGTTTTGTCCAGTGTAGTCTTTATTGTATCCTGTTAGGGAATACAAAGGTGGAACACGATCTCAGATTTCTCTGACGAATATGTAACTAGGACCGGCGTGCATTCCTTGTCGTTTCAGATCATTGTGATAAGCCATGTATTCGTAGTAGTTGGCCAACGCTTTTGTTTAGCACTGCTCGTGTTCTCAGAAAAGTAACGACGCCAACTTTTCATCCGTTAAGCTGCTCAATCTCTGTATGGCTTGTTTGTTCATTTTGATTTGAATTTGCAATGCGGCATTCATCCTGATTTTGTTCTCCAACGTATAGTATCCACTCGTTGGAATACCCCTTCCAGTTTTGACTCTGTTGGCAGCAACCTTGCTTCCGTAAATGTATTTGCATGCGACCGTGCTCAGCGTATTTTCATGCGTCTTGTTAAAAACCTGCTGCACACACTGTCGTGAAACCGATTCTGATAAGTTTTTGGAACGGGTATGTAATCTACTGTATGAACGTTTGACACGTTGAAGTTTCTCTTTACAAATTCGTGTAGTATTGGAAATTCATCCAAGCTATAACCTGTCATTTTGACCTAGCAACAATTCGTGTTTCTATTGTTCTACTATAACAAGCAAGACAGAGAAACAACCACTTGGTGTCGTATCTTCTTCCAAGAAAGTAAAACGCCAAACTGTATTTTTGCGTTTGTTCAGAAATGACTTGAATCAAAAACACATATTCGATAAACCATAGTACAGGGTTTCCCAAAGACGAAGATAGGTTTTATGAAGTATTGAACCGTCTTTCTCTCAGTGAATATTGACAAGAACTATGATTGAAGAAATTGAATCAGAAAAAACGTTCACGAGGAAAGTTATAGCGTTGACGTCTGTGTTACCGAAACGAAGACCTCGAGTGTTCGATGAGTTTTTGAACGCTCTGAAGAGAATAAATTAAGCATCGTCTCTGACATACTCCTGTCAACTATTATCAGGAGGCCTCAATAACATACGATCGAAACATCACACAGGAGTCAATAAAGAAAACATCAGATTAGTGGTCTATTCGAATCAGAATCCATCATCGCAGCAACGTGGACAGAAGGCATGCACTGAAAATTCCACAATCTGCAACATGTGTATGGATGCACGAAAATCAAAAGCTCTGTGTAGTCACATGTATTCCTCAGCATGTGCGGAAAGATTTGCTAATACACACTGTGATTGTCCTCACTGTCGAAAGTCGATACAGGGAAACATACAAGTGCTTTTCTGATTTTGAGATCTAAAAATTCAGGAAGAATTGACTCAGTTTGTATGATGTAACAGCACATGAGCAAATGTGCTATACAAATAGTATTGAGTTAAATACTGATACAGCGAACAAGGACCCTTTAATTTTTTCACTGTACAGATGCAGAATAAAATATCTTTATATCCTCCGCTTATGTTTCTCTCACCGTGCTTGCATGATATGTGTGCGTTATTCTTGTTGCACAACATTTAAACGTACGGAGAACTCAAAATATTATAAGGCTGATTGGACTTTCTGTCGTTGAGTTCCAACCCCCGACTTTAGCATACACCGATCGTAATCATACAAGACGGGCATATTGAAGTACAAGTTGTGAACTGGTTTACAGAGTGTGCTTGTAGCGTCGTAACAATCGTAAATTATGTATTAATCTTCGTATGGTCACTTGCCGATATTAAGGAGATAAACCTTGAACCAGCAAATATTGTTGCACAGTGTAAATTCAGGAACAACGACGAGATTGTAAAAGCTTTGTAACTTATATTTGCTGATAGAAGGATAAACACAAACCAGATTATCACCTTTGTGTTAAGAAAACAGCACATGTCCATTGTTCGTATAACTGTTGTACATGTTTGTATGTCCCATCGTGAATTCGTATTTCTAGAAATAGTACCGGCTTGCAGATCTAGCTCTCCCAGTGATCTGTCAGGTGAAAATGACTATCGAAGGCTTGGGGTATGATTTTCTCAGGTTCTGCGAGTTCCTCTGGCTCCTCTAATCCAGCTTCCATATCCTCTGGAACCGGGAAATTGTTTAACCAGTGTTCCCGTTCATCATCATATAGGCTGGTTGCGGTAAGTACAACCGTGAGCTTCAAAACGTTTCTACTTATCCAGTCTTTGTCAGATATATGGATACTCTCCATTGCCTTTGGAGCATCTTTTGAAAAACATAATTTATGCAGGTTTTCTTTTTACGTTGGGCCTGTATCTTTGCCTTCACTATGTGTACCATCTGAAGTACGGTTTCATTAAGCTGGCCGGATTTTTCTTCTCTGCCTATCTTCTGTGGACATAAGGTTTATCTTTCGACAAAGATGCGTGCTGGATCATAAACACGATCCGTATTCAGGTATCTTTGTAATTGCTTAGCAAATTCCTTCTGTTCGGCCATATCTGAAAAACACTTAGAAAACTAATAATACGCTCACCCTTAACACGGTCGTTTGTCCTTGTCCTTACCTTTTGTGCATTTGTATCAATGTCAAGAGCATATGTGGCAGTGATGTTGATACATGACCCATGGTACCATTCGTCACAGTATTCACACTGGATCTTGAACTTTCCGTTCCAAGGCTTCTTGCATATGCAGTATTGTTCATTATTCTCGTCCTGACTGATATTTGTATCTTGTTCTGGAGACTCCTTGTATTGTGTGATCCATGATGGCACAGTTCAATCTTTACAAAGCGTCATCCTGTCGTGGATCGTCACGAAGACTGTTTTGCGTAGTTTCACATAATACAACTATTGTGATAGCTTTTTTACAATAATGGCTGGTCCTTTACATGGCGGGAATAACATACGAGATTTACCTTTTGTAGCTGCTAATATTTAGAAGATACACTACAATTCTCTCTGAATAAGGTCTCAACATGATCCTTAAGTCTTAATTTCGCTTCATATGCTTCATCGACATTTTCAGAGTTGCTCTCGTAGTTTTGTGTGTTTTCAGTATGGTATCCTTCTACTGTTCTACGTACTCTCCATACCCTTCTGGTGTTTTGCCTTTGCATTGGGGAACATCGGCTGAGCTGACATATTTATCTCTCTACCCAACATTAACATATTTGGTTTGAATCATGTATTTCTGTTTACCGAAGCGCGTATAGCCATTGCTATCTGTTGATTGTTCTGGTCCCATTTGTCTGGCGACTTCCCCAGGAACATCTGACAACATCCAGTAACGTTCTATAAAATGTTTCAACCTGACCATTGCTGGACGGCATGTACGGTGTAGTTCTGGCTTTATAAATATGTAATGCTTTACACAGAGCTTCAAGCTGGCTTTCGAAGTTGAGTCCCTGGTTTGTGAAAACTTTAAAGGGTAAGCCTAAGCGACTTAAAAACTCGTCAATGGCAGCTTTTGCAGTTTCCTCAGCTTTCTGGGATGGTAACGATACACATAATATCCACTTCGTAAACTGATCTACTATCATCATGCAGTACTGATTTCCTTGTGATGTCTTTGGCAGTTGACCAATGCAATATATATGCACACGTTCGATGGGTGCTCTCGCCTGATACTCTGTAAACAGAACTCTATCGTATCTTCCTTCCTTCTTATGTTGATTTCACACAGCACATGATATCACTTAAGACCCAACATCTCTAGAAAGGCGGAGCAAGAACAACTTTTCCTTCAATTTGGCTTTGGTTCTAGCTACTCCCTGGTGACCTGATGAAGGTATACCGTGGCGCCAAAGTGGTGCTTGTACCTTCAAGGTTTCTTATAAAACTAGTTGGAAATCTTTGGCTTTCGGATTTTTCTTGAATAGTACTCCATCTATCAGTAGTAATCGACTTTTATTAAGCCAATACAACTTTATTCTGGACTGGCCAGTAATAGAATTCCCTCTTCTGGCTCTTTCATGTCATCAAAAGTGAATCCAGAATTTTGCTGTGTATCAGAATCTCGCATAGTTTACACCAAGCATGCAGTTACAAAGCTTCCTTCTTTGTTGCCCGGTATTACTATACTGAAATGTGAGTCACTTCCACATAGAAATGTAACATCTGCTGTGAGTACACTGTTCAGGAGACTCATGTCATCCTCTATACTAATACTGTCTAGAAGATTACTGGCAAAGTTACCTAGGGAGTTATGTTCAGCAGTGTGTGCTCGTCCCTTTTGTATACTGTCTAGAAGAGTACTGGCAAAGTTACCTAGGGAGTTATGTTGAGCAGTGTGTGCTCGTCCCTTTTCTGTGTTCGTATGGACATGTTCTGTTGTCACTCTAGCTATACCCTAGGGATATTACCTGTGTTTCTCTACAGTTGCTTTTGGTTGAACGTTCCATTTATTGGTTTTCAGTGTACCATGTGCAGCTAGACTTGCAGAATCGTCGAGATCATCGATAAATTTAGCCCATTGCCCGTCAACGCTGATGCAATAGTACCAACCAACCGCATGGCAAATATACAGGCCTTATGCCAACTATAAATGCTCTGAACGGCGTCCAAGTTTCCGGAAATATTGACAGTGCATCAGCATTGCCGTGCTTTGCCTCAGACCGATGCTTTATAACTATTTTGTATTCAGAAAACTCTTCAACCTATCGTGCCAGCTGACCCTGTGGCTCTTCAAACTCTAATGGCCAGGTCAAACGTGACTGATCAGTTCTTACTGCAAATACTCTAGAAGGTAGTGTCTGAGTTGGCTGGTGAATCTTACAATGCCCGGGAGTTCTTTTCTGGTGGTGCAGTAACTTTTATACTCTGGAGTCAAGCTAAAACTGCTTTGACCTTTTCTACTCTATTCTGTACTGGCAGAAGCTCTGCATCAATAGCCGAATCTGAAGAATCCGAATCTAGTATGAATAGAGTTCGTAAAACTGGCGGAGAAGTTAACGTTTTTTTAATGCATCAAATGCTTCTTGTTCCCATATGCGTAACTTGAACTGATTTTTGCCGGTAAGATTATACAATGGTAATGCTAGATCAACAAAATATTGTACAAGGTTCTTTGATCTTTTGCTAAACCTGGAAATCTTTCAACATCCTTCGTTGAACTTTGAGCTGGCGAGTTGTATACTGTGTTAATGTCTCTGGATGGCATTGAAAATGCATTTCCGGTGACCATTCTTTCGAGGAATTCAACTTCTTTCTGAAAAACGTGCATTTTCCCGGCATGAGCTTCGTACCATGCTTTCGAAACCTTTCAAGAATGTCGGCTATATTCTTCAAATGGTTCTTAAAACTATTCCCCAACACCAGGATGTCGTCCAAGAAGGCCAACACAGTGTTCGACGTTAAACCACGTAATATTAAGTTCATTACACGCGAAAATGTTGCTATGGCATTGGTCTATACTGAGTTGGACTTGCCAGTAAGCTAAAAACCAGATACTACCAGCCAATGTATCCAATCATTCTTTAAAAAAATGGTAGAGGCGGAAAGTATCCTTAACTGTAACATTATTCAGTGCTCTGTAGTCGGCACATCACCTCACTGAACGGTCACGCTTCCTGATCAAAACTGGTGAGGACGCCCATTATGATACAAATTCCTGAATGACACCTGCATCAACCATCTTCTTGAGATGCCCTTCTTCTTCCCCGACAAAGCAAGCAGGAGTTCGTCGCATACGTTGTTTTATGGGCTTTGCATCTCCGGTATCTTCCGTAACTATGTTCATTTGCAGTGAAATTACCCAGGACAAAATCTCCTGTTGCAAAGAGGTCTTCATAGTCCCTTAGAAGTTGAGCAAATTTCTCACTTTCCCCTTTGTAAGATGTTCAACAGAAGACTTATTTAGATCGTGTAGATGACCTGGCACCTTCAACTTTACTGGGACCTTTTTTAATTCTGAAGAACTTCTTTTGAGTCTACTGTGTTTATTTTTGGTGCAATCTCTTTAATTTCAGCTGTGGTGTCGTCTTGTCCGTTTGTTGTACAGTTATACATTATTTTCTTTCCCTTCTGGACACAGTTGTCGTCTTTGTAACTAGAAGTCACTTCGGAGTACTGGTCATCGGGGTTTCCACTTTTTTTCTGTATTTCATATGCACTGGCTATCACATTGCCCTTCCGGAGAGTTTTGTGAAATTGAGTCGGATTAACTGTGGCATTTTGAGATGAAACCCTTCATTACGGTATCTTTATATGCCATCTGCATAACCACATCTTTGACTTTAGCAGGTTTACTCTTCAAGCTGTTGTATTATTGTATGGAAAGGATGGTAATATCTGCACCCGAATCTATAATGCAGATTCGGCTTGAACTTGGTGCGCTGACTACTTCTTCTTCGTGTGAGACTTGAACCTGTTAAATTACTTAAGCAGGTTCTAAATGACTGACTAATGTATCCCCTTTCAGCTTGTTTGAATCTTTTGATATGATATTTTGCTGACTAGAAGTCTTCCTGCTGCCGACATCCCTTATACATGACTGTACTTCACTTCTACCAGGGTCTTGCTGTCTATATAAACTAGAAGTTTTAGACTTGATTATACTTACTGTATTCCCATCATCTTTATCGTGCAGATTATCATTTGCGTTGCTGTTATTTACTGTAGCTGTTGATGGACTAGAAGTCACTTCAGCGTTTAGATTAGACAGGCCTTTCATTGGCTATTATGTGGGCTGGGACGGTTGGCCTTCCCGTCTAGCCCTTCGGTGTTTAAACAATCGCCACCTGCCTTTTTCTTGAACCATTCCTTGTATCGGCGACAATCTCTCTTTAGATGGCCTTCTGCAGAAGAAGCATTGATTGTCTGCAGTTTTCTTTGCGACTTCATCCTTTGGTATTGACGTCTGCTGAAACATGGTAGTTATCTGTTGGAGGTTTCTTTGTAAATCACTGCATTAACGGAAACATTATCTCGGTTGTACCGTCTTTGTTTGCTTCCCGGCGACTGCCTCAGAACCGTATGGATGCTGTTTAACGGCACTAAGTTATTATTGCGTTCTTTTTGGTTTGTTGATGCATGCATGTTTACCGGCTCCTTCATCAATACATCACTGGGACAATCTTGCGATAGCCTCTTGCATCCTATGATTTTCTGGAAAATCGCGGATGCACTGGTGGACAACGTAAGTACTCTATCTGTCAAGTCTTTTAAGGATTCATCTTTTGTTTGGCTGCGTGCTGATTTTTTTTTACGCGAGGTTTCTCTTAGATCTTGGTTACTGAAAGTATTTAACCAGTTGCTTCATTATTTGTTTAAAGGATTTGCAATACCCCGATTTCGATGTAATTGTAAATCAATCTAAAGCTTTCCTTTGAAGACTCTATATAAGGAACAAGAGTTAGATTCATCAGTACTTCGAACAATCATAATATAGTGCGGCTATGACGTTAAGATTTGGTTTTGTAGTTTGGCTGCGGACTGTACCCGTCTCTTCAAACTCTTTTATTATTATGCCGCGTAGAGTCTATTTTTATCAACGAGACTGTATGCAACTTGAACGACTGGGACTTCTTGATCTAGATTGTCGGTGTATAGAATACTACATTGATCAATGTCTATTTATATTGTTCCTAGTCTGTTTTCTGTTACCCCGCTTTGAGTGATGCCTCTGCTATTCAGTTGACTTGCTTCTATTGTTTGAACTTGACCTATCATATTAACTTGACTGATGACGCAACACTGAATTCTTCCCCCGTTGAAATTGAAGTATGGTGTTTGGGTGCTGTACTTTTAGAGGCATGGCTGTAGTTTGAAGATTGTGTCTACTGTTATGTCTAGAATACTTATTAGATGATTTTGATCTTCTTCTTTCTGACCTTTTATAAGTGTTTGAAAATCTGTTTCTGCTGTTGTGTCAAGAAGACATTTCAGAGGACCTTAAACTTTCCCTGTCTGAGTTGAAAGTGTAGCCTTTTGATTTGCACCTTTTTTTCTTTTAGTGCCATCAACACTTTTTTCATTAATGTCATATTATTTCGGAGAATGTGTTTTATCCTTGTGATTTCTAAATGTGGACCTAACAATGGCAGACGTGTGTCGTGACAAATATTTTTAAAAGAACTTCTTCGTCTATACTTTTTCTACATGACATCGACCTGCTTTTCTGTTTCCTTCTGTTGGTTGTTAATCTGTTTCTCAAAGAGTCTCTTAATCTTGAAGAACATTGCAAGTCTGAAACAGAAGTATCTTGAGACCTATTTTTTACGGCATGAAGGTGTTACATTTCTTGAAGATGATTTGTCCTTCAGAGATGATTGTTGATTATTATCGTTAACTGGCAGGTCTTAATCACACGGCAATAAATCTTTATTTTTAGTAACAGATACTTTGGATGTCGTAGTTGGATATGATCTTGAAGTACATGTAGACGTCATGGTTCTAGAAGAACTTTGTGTGTGTTCATCTGGTTTAATGTCTGAAGGTAAAACTCTGAAATACTATGTCTTGCAGTATCGTGTACATCGTCATCTGCATCACTGTTTGGAACATAAGGTAGTGCGGAAATTAACGCAACCATATATGTTTTGGTCATTCCCTGGCTTAAGGCAAGAACTTGATTTACAACATCTTCAATGTGAGGTTGTAGTATGTTACCTATATCTTCCCAATCTTGGGTGATTGTTAATCAATCAATGTTAGTATTGATAGAACAGGTGATTTCATAACCATACTATATATCAATGGTGTATATGTTGGGATACATGTACTTGTTGTTGTTGATGATACAAGTTTGGTATATGTTGTGCCAGGTGAAGATCCTAAAACAAGTTTTTTGAAAACCGGTGTTCTTGATTGTCTTAAACTCAGTGTCCCTGCTGATGATACTGCAATGGCACAGTTGTACCGGTAGCAGCTGCTGGTGAAGTTGTGGTCACAACTGCTTTCATTGATAACACCGATTGCCTCTTCCTGTCTGAACTGTATGATCAGATCAGCAGTTGTAGGTTTATTTTGCCCGGTATTGTCTGCAACTCATCTTTAGTTGCTTGATTTATTTTGACCGTCATTGTTTTGTCACGTTTGTCAGTCACACGGGCAAAGTGTATTCACAACATCATTTATAAAGACGTGCTTGATAATATTAAAATATTATAGATTCACAAGCCACAGCAGTAAAAATTGTTTGCTATACTGTATGCTCGTACACAGACAGGTGCCAACACTTTAGATGATTTATTCGCAAGCCTGCTTATTTGGCTACTACGGTTTGATGCTGTGTCTCTCTGTCTGAAAATTAATAATAAGGAAGGGGCAATTCACATCCGGGTACTGATAATTTTTGCAGTTTTACCAAATGAGGCATTTTTTGCCATAGGTTCTTTTTAGCTCGATTTTTCTATGAAAAGGGGAACTATCCTACTCGCCCCGGCGTCGGCGTTGGCGTCACGCCTTGGTTAAGTTTTTCGTACCACCCCACTTTATTTCAGAAGTATTAGAGGTATGGCTTTGAAACTTACCATACTTGTTTACCATCATAACCTCCATCTACAGACAAGAGTACATAACTCTGTCAAGGTTTTTGACAGAATTATGGCCCTTTTTTACTTAGAAAGTGTATTGAGCTTGGTTAAGTTTTTCGTACCACCTCACTTTATTTCAAAACCATTGGAGGTATTGCTTTGAAACTAACCATACTTGTTTACAATCACGACCTTCATCAACAGACAAGAGGACATAACTCTGTCAAGGTTTTTGACAGAATTATGCCCCTTTTTTACTTAGAAAATACATTGAATATGGGTAAAATCCACTTATTGCCTTAACCCTTTGAGATATTGCTTTGAAACTTTTAATGCTATTTCACATCATTACCCCCATCTGTACGCAAGAGAAGGTAACTCTGTCAGGGATTTGTTTTAAAAATTAAGGCCTTTTATCGACTGAGAATCTTGGTTAAGTTTTTCGTACCAGTCCACTTTTTGACTGAACTGTTTGAGATATTAATTTGAAAGTTGGAATACTTGTTTACCATCATGATTCCCAAACATGGGCAGGAGAAGGTAATTCTGTCAAGGATTTAATTTGAATTATGGCCCTTTTTGACTTAGAAACTCCGTTAAAATTTTCATTCTTGTCCACTTGTTAACTTAACCATTTGAGATATTACTTTGAAAGTTGGAGTACTTATGTACCATCGTAAGACCTATCTGTAAGCAAAAGAAGATAACTCTGTGAAAAATGTTCTTGATTTGTACTTAGAAATTCCTAGTTAAAGTCTTGTGTGCCCTTAACTGTCAAAGTTTTGTTTTATTGGCAAGTACTAAAAAAGTCGAGCACGCTGTCCTACTGACAGCTTTTGTTTGAAATTGTATTTATTTATCATTTTGCGTTCATTGAACACATAATCTTTGTTTCGAGAATTTAATCTGCTAGATGTAGGGAGTGCCCCTTTAAGCGACATAAGTCTTTACATGACAAAAAAGCCTATAAAAAATTGACCGTCACTGCCAGGCATTTCTTTCTGGGGGCTCAAACTTGCGTGTTGGTTACTGAGGAAAAGAAACAGCTGTACATTGCAGTATTTAACATTTATATGCACAAATGCAAATTTAAAGCATTTTTGTTGGTATATATCGACCATGAAATAACCATGTATTTTTGACACAGGGTTTCCTTCAAACGACATCTCCTCTGAAACCACTGGGCCAATGTTGATGAGACTTTGCAGGGATGTTCCTTGCATGAAGCTCTATCAAAGTTGTTCAAAGAATTCCATTCCATGCAGAACTCTGATTGCTATGGCAACAAATAGGAAAAACTTTAAAAATCTTCTTCAAATTATGACCCCCGGGTCAAAATTGACCCGCGCGGGTGGGCACTTAGTTTTTGCATAGGCATATATAGGAAAAACTTTAAAAATCTTCTTCTCTGAAACCACAAGGCAAACCACAAGGCCTAGAGCTAAGATATTTGGCATGTAGCATTGTCTATTGGACCTCTACCAAGATTATTCAAATTATGACCCCCGGGTCAAAATTGACCCTGCACCGGGGGTCACTTAGTTTTGCATAGGAATATATAGGAAAAACTTTAAAAATCTTCTTCTCTGAAACCAAAAGGCCTAGAGATTAGATATTTGGCATGTAGCATTGGCTAGTAGACTTCTACCAAGATTGTTCAAATTATGAGCCCCGGATTAAAATTGACCCCGCACAGGGGGTCACTTAGTTTTACATAGGCTTATGTAGGAAAAAATTTAAAAATCTTCTTCTCTGAAACCAAAAGGCCTAGAGCTTAGATATTTGGCATGTAGCATAGGCTAGTGAACCTCTTCGAAGATTGTTCAAATTATGACCCTCGGATCAAAATTGACCCCGCACCGGGGCGGGGGTGGGTTATTTGTTTTACAAAGGCGTATATAGGAAAACTTATTTGGTATGTAACATTATCTAGTGATCTTCCACCAGGCAAGTGGACTTGTACCAAGGTGGCGATATAGGGCCATCTTGGCCCTCTTGTTTTAATATGAAGGCAGATAACTTTACTGTAGCAAGTTTCTCTATTCCGACCTTGGATAAACAATGAAATAGCTGTACATGGGTGAAAAGTGTCTGATAGATTTTTACTTGCAATTTCAATTGCTCCCACAATTGTTAGAATGAAAAGGTCTGGTTCTCTAACCCGCCCCTCCCCGCCCACTTTGCCAATGCATACATACTGTCAATTTTGGTATAGTGGCATCTGCCTTGGGAGTAGGGTGAGGGTCAAAGTTTTGAATCCCAGCAGTGGTTAGATCTGATTGGCCGGTTGCTGAACCGACAGCTAGTTAAATAATGGTTAACGTATGCATCTATATAGTCCTGACTGACCAGTGTCTGGTGTTAAAGTATATAGTTCGGCAGGTAAATGTGCTTTAAGGTGTTACATAAGTCAGAAATGGTTGGTCCTTTAAGTAGGGGCGATGCTATACTGAAATTTGTTTTCGAAATGATGGAAGGAAGTCATGTACATGTTATCCCTCTCTCCCTGACCGGCCAGACAGGAACTTTTTTGGGTGACTCTTCCTTTCAATGTAAAATAACATTGATCAACACCATTCTTAAAGAGCATTCACAGAAATCAGTGGTACATGTTTTTCTTAAAACTGTTTATTAAATTTTGTGTATTCTGGTTTTTATGATATTTTATTAAGAAATGATATTTGATTTATAGTAAAATTTGTATGTAAGACTGTGGATATAGCGAAATCAGGATATAAGAAATATATTTTCTCTGCCCGATATTCTTTCTTTATTTTACTTTTCTTATGAAAATGTTATATGGATATATCAAACTCCGGATAATGATATGGTACCAATGAGTTTGTTATAAACAAAGTTACCAGTGTATGTCCTTTACTTTTCTATTGATTTAGTGTCCAGTGCCAGTGGTACAGTGGCGCTCACGTTTTTGTTCCGTTTTTCGGCAGGAAAACGCGAGCAGCGCCCGTTTTTCGCCCGTTTACCGAACGGGGCGTTTTTCGGCTCGCACCGTTTAAAAAAAACGCGTTTTTCTGCCCGCCCCGTGAAAAAAACGGCTGGTTGCACTGCACATGCGTGAAAAGCGAGTTCCTGCGTTTTTTCCCGTTTTTTTTACCGGAGTATCAAATGCGCATGTGTGAAAAGCGAGTTCCTCCGTTTTTCGCCGTTTTTTCCGGGGTAGCAAATGCGCATGCGCCACATGTGTTTTTCTTCAGTTTTAATTGTTTGTAAAATTATGCCTATCCGTTCAAACTATTAAAAATCGCGAGTATAATTATAGATGTTAAGTTTATAATGTGGTCCGATTAAGATTGTTTTTTTTGTTTCTTATTTTCAAAAAGAAAGTATAACTACCACCAGCCTGTTAGATCATTACTTCCGCGTTTTCATCATAACATAAAAATTATAAGCGGGTACATATCCGACAAGATGGAGAGCGAGGGGAAGGCCTTGTGATAGATAGAAATAATTTAGCACCTCCACTGTCCCTATTATGTTACTATGAAAAATCTATAACCAGTAGATATACATTTAATTAAATTAAACCTGCTCGATCATATGATTTCAGTTATCAAAATAAAACTATAACATCGGCAGTTGAGAATATATTAATGGCCATGCTTCTGGTTCAATTAACATAGATTCTTTAATTTGTCCATGTACAAAATTTCCATATTCTTGTTAACAACTTAATCGCTCTCGAGACTAACTACTATAGGAATCGCTCTTGTCAGACTTTTCATATCCTGATAAATTGCAAAACGTATAGTAATATCACGGACCTATATACACATATAGTGTATATAGGTCCGTGGTAATATATTTAGGAAATAGATTTCACTTTTGAGTGATATACCGGTAAGTATATCACTGCGGGGTGTGTAAATGCGTAGTAATCTAATTACAAAGGCCTGAGTGATTAATTTCGAAGCATCTACCAACACACAGTGATATAATAACCGGTATATCACTTAAAAATAAAATCTATTTCCACTCTAAACCGTTAATCTAAACAAAAACATGTTCGATGGGGTACTATTTGCTGCATTTTCATGAAGTCGCTGTCTTGAAAGTTGTAGTTTTCCGTGCATTCCATGCATTTCGTGAAATTTTGGCTGTTCTTTTTTACTTCTCAAAAAAGCGCTATACGTCTTATTTTTGTTGTGTCTGATATTGCTGGCGATACCGGAAGTGTAGAAAATTTTACTGCAATTTTTTTTACATCACGTGAATTCATTAACAACAATACCAATCCAAGCGTATTAGCGCAGTAACACTCGTAGATGTCGTGTGAAAATTACAAGGAGGTAATTTCAGCAGTCAAAAATAGTTCCGGACCCCTAGCGTGATATACTTAATAGTTTTATCACGCTCAAATCCTTCTTTGTGTATATAGGAGAAATTTCCAATCGTGTTAGAATATGAGTTATACTAACACAAGTGGCATAAACATAATAAGGTTGTTTATTATTTTACGATAAAATACAGTACTTTTATCAAAGGCCGGCAAGGTTGCAAAGAAGGAAGTATTTGCAAGATGTATGTAAACAACCTGTCCATTTGCATTTTGTGTTTTCAAGTTACAATGACGTACTGCTACAAGTTGAATATAGAGTGCAAGAAAAAATTGTAATAATAAATATGTGCCATCATTTCATCGTTTATTCTAAAATGATTCATGGTTTTGTCTCTATGTACAAAGAATTGAAAAATTATGCTATATTAAATCATAAACAATGCAGGAACCGATATGCTGTAACCATTACGTCATATTGCACCGCATGACGTTAAATGAGTGTTCGCATAGAAAACACTTTGCATTTATTAACCTTTTTGTAATATCTGGTCATGTTAGAATCAAAATATCATCCTTCTCAGCTTTGTAATAGTCTTATAAACAATTATCTGTCGTACTGATGCGCTGTTAAAAATGGTTAATTACTGTGTATTAGTGCTCCAATTCATTGTTTTTTAAACGATGAACACCGCTAGAACAGATGTTATTCCATAAATAAAATAGTTATTCGTTCAAATGCAAAAAAAAATCACTTGTGCTATGAAGTCATTTTTTAAAAATTACTAAGCATTTGAACTCCTGTGTTTTATTCAACAACAAATACAGGGACAAATTATTACTTCATAATTAAATTTACCTTGAAGTATTCACACTTCCTTCGGCAAAGTCATTAAATTCTATCTGTTAACAATTGAATTATATGTTATTAGTTACTGTCTGTCATTGCCGTGACAAAAAAAGCACGCAGCTAAGAAATGACAGAGAAATTGCAGCTTTTTGCTTACTTGAAAATACCACAGTACGGGGTGTAACCATACCGGTATGTATCGCATCTCAAGGAAATTGCAATATACCGGTCTTATCGCGCACCCCTACTCATTGCACATGTTACAGATGGACTGCCTAATTTACTTGCCATAAGGATACTTCTTCCTTAATTTGGCATTAAAGTGATCAAACCCATGACTCTTGTATTGATGCAAACACGCAATTACTGCCCCATAGCAGCTCTACCATTTAGCTAAAACTAGAATTAAGGCATTTAAACGAAGGCAGTGGTAAGGTAGCCGGATACAGCTTCATAGACTTTGTATAACTGTGAAAAATAATCGATCAAGTGGAATACGCCAGTAGTTACTGTGAAACAGGTCCCGAACAAATGAGGGAGAAAAGAATGGATAAACACACCATAGTCAAAGCGGCAACTATAACAATGCCCCACACCCCCCACCTCAAGGTAGCATAATAAAATAGAACTATCACTGAAGGTAATGAATACCCCCAAAAAAACCCATCTCTGAACGCCATACTGACACAGTATTCTTAATTATATCACATTTGATGCTTATAATTGGACTATGCACAATGACTGTAGGCATGCTATTTATCTCTTCTGTGTATCATTATTTTGACCAGAGGGTTAAGAAAATCAGAGTGCACAATATTTAATTATCTTAAACACCTGTCACCTTGACGTAGTGACCCAAAACATTGACCAAGTCCAACAAGGCATGATATTTATTACTTTGTGAAATATCATTAATTTGTGATAAGGGGTTTTGGAGATAGAGTGCAAAATATTTTACTATCAAAAGCCCGTTAATGTGACCTTTGACCTAGTTACCAGAAATATGGACCATGCACATCAAGGCATGGAACGGAACGTATCATTTCTGAGAATAATAATTTAATTCTAACCAAGAGTTTTTCAGGGATTGAGTTCCGTAAGTCTACGGATAGACGGACAGACAGTCAAGCTGAATCCAGTATACCCCCTTACACTTTGTGCAACTGGGGTATAGAAACATTTCCGCAGGTCGAGACATTGGTAAATTGTTTTGAAGGTGACTGAATAAAAATTAGCCACTACAATAAACAGTCCTGTTCTTTCAGTTTTTACTATTTTTTATTTTTTATTTTCATACACAAGAATATTATGACTGAAATCTGCAATGAAGATTCATTCTTCAAGAGAACTGAGTTCCATTTAAGTTGCTCATCTGAGCAACCAATAACATTGTTATTAATGTCACTGTCGTACTCTAGTTCTGTAGTAACCAAAACTGTATGTACCGCAGTACTAAATAGTATTCTATTAAATTGCTAAAGCACTGCATTTCTGCATTGTCCAAATCAATTCAAAATCTCTCGATGCATTAAAAAGTTACAACCTGAAAAAATTGAAAAAAGTTCTCATGCGTCCATTTGTTATCAAAGTGCGACCTTGATATTTGAGCTTGCATTCACCATGCTTGATTACAATTATATATATAAATTACTAAGGTTATTTCGCATGCTATATTCTTCATCACCAGCTACTGTTCTAGAGTTTCAATGACTTCTCTTATAAGAACAAAAATTCACAGCTAGCGTAGCATTATCACTTCAGCTGCAACTTGGGATTGTATCCAATATGGATGTTGTCTGGCCAAATGATGTTTCTTGTGAGCTATCAATTTGCTGATTTTACTGTTGTTCTTTCCTTATCTTCATCTTCAAAAAATCAATGTACATGAATTCCAAATATGAGTAAACTCAGCGAAGTTCTTCTTTAATGTTAACTGCATGTTGTCAATACATCAAGTGTTCCATTGTCTCACCTCAATTATCAATTCTTTTCATTTGATGCTTTTGTTTTCCTGTTTTGTTTATTCCGTTGAAACTGAAAAATCTACTTTTATGCATATGATGTCAAGTCTCATCACCAAGGTAATATGACGAATAAAAAAAGAACTTCATCTTCTAAACTGATACAGCCATCTGGATCACCACAGAATCCTTCAGTTAACAATTGCAATGATAGACTGTTTTCTGTTGTTTTCATATCTTGGTCTATTGAACTTCCCTCAGCACTGCATGTACATGACGCTTTTTTCTACAATAAATTAAGAAGAAAAATTATCAATTGCATTTTGTTTTAAGTCTTACAACTAATAACTGATACACATACTGAAAATTTACTGACTGAATAGTTAACAGTGCAGGTTATGATCAGACTACATGATTTTGATCTGCACAAGAGGCAAAAGTGTAAGCAAATTGCTAAAAACTAAACTTAAAAGATGCCCACGTGCAACATGTCATCCCTGCCAGCTGTCAAAAGGACTAACTCCTTACCAAATAGAGATAGGTCAAAATTCACCAAAATATTGGATGTAACATGCATGTTGTACCACATAAAGGTAGTCTTGATTTTCTCTACGGCGAGTAATAAAAATGTTACAATATAAGCTATTTATAGTAAAACAAAGGGAAGAAATTCTAAAAACAAAGGAAGCTCATGGTGGTGAACATTTGTGCAAGGTAATATCAAAATCCCTCCATACATGAAGAGGAAATGCTGTGGACAAAGATATTCTTGAATTTGACCTTTAACCTCTAAGTGTGACCTTGACCTTAGACCTAGGGACCTGGTTCTTGCACATGTCACTAAGTCTCATGGTGGTGAACATTTGTGCCAAGTAACATCAAAATCCTTTCATGCATAAAGAAGAAATGCTCCGAACAGTCATTCTTGAGTTTGACATTTAACCTCTAAGTGTGACCTTGACCTTAGACATGGGTACCTGGTTCTTGCACATGACAATCCGTCTCTTGATGGTGAACATTTGTGAAAATTAACATCAAAATCCTTTCATGCATGAAGAAGAAATGCCCCGGACAGTCATTCTTGAGTTTGACCTTTAACCTCCAAGTGTGACCTTGACTTTAGACTTAGGGACCTGGTTCTTGCGCATGACAGTACGTCTCATGATGTTGAACATTTGTGCCAAGTAATTTAATAATCCTTTGATCCATGGATAAGTTACAGCCGAGTCAAACTAAATTCAGACAGACGCAAGCTCGCTCACAAGGACACACGCATGCACATGTATACACCGAACCATTATTTGGACACCTATATTGAGCTTTCGTAAGCTGCTTGGCAAAAATGGTTATGATGTTTAACAAATATGTTGACCCAGGAATCAAAATGTACAGGATTTACAGTAGATTGTCTATGTAGTGTATTAGGATTTGTTTAATGCAAAGTAATTTATCAAACTTGTAATGTTTGCTAAATATAAAATATTTCTAAGCTAAAATGAATTAGTATGAACTAATGACTTTTCGAGCTGAAGGTTGATTCTGGCTGCCTGGCCATCATTTTGAAGTAAAATCTTTTATTTTGTGTGATTTATTGTTAAATGTCTTAATATTATTAAACTCCCTAAATGACAGATGTAATATCACAGATCTATAAACCTTGAGCAGCATTTTATAGATTCAAATCAAACTCTGTGTTTAAACTTTGTGTACTTAGTGAAATCCTAGACATTTCTAATTCTTTGAGACTCTTAAACATATCTGGACTTAAATTGCCTGAATGATTGAACTGTTATTTAAATAAAAAAAAGATTGTCATATTTTACATAGTGTTTAACTTGGAACTCATTAAAAAAGACTTTACTACTTGATATCTGATATTTACTCAAAATTTCCCATAGAACAACACTTCTTCAGTTTAGTTTTTAAACTTCCAAAAATGATTTTCAATCAGAAACTTCCAATTTGAAAAATAATTCTACAATTCCAACTATGGTTCAATCAACTGATTATGAAATACAGCTGTTAAATGCATTTCAATAAAACTGAACAAATGGTGCGAATATAAAATAAAGCGTCCTGCTGACCAGTAGTTCTTCAGTATAGCCTGAATTTTGACCTTGAATATTGAATAACTATAAGTATAAACTAAACTAATTACAGTAAGATCTCAGTAAAACCATGGTTCAGTGCTCAAAATTGAGACTATAGTGTACTTTATGGCCCCTCTGACATATCTATGTTATGTAATCTTACATAACATACTGATAAGGAGAAATTGAAGCAAAGGTTTAAGTACTGCCTAAGGCAATAAAACAACTTGAATAGGCTGTGGATTAATGAGGGACCAGCTTCATTTCTTAAAACAAGAGAATAAGATTAATTGTTCCAATGAATAAAGTACAGACCACTTTTTTCTACTAGTTTTTTAATGAAAATGACAGCTATCAGAACTGCAGCATTTTGTTGAAAATCTCAAGTTCTTTAATAATACCAGACATTAATTTCTGCCTTTCTGATTCAAATGCAGAAAATGATAAATATATTTCACTTTTAAAATTGTGATCTTTTTCAACAGTGCACACTATTTATTGGCAAATAAATATTGTTTAATAATCAACATACCATCAAGTCCAAAATGTACAGGGTGACTGCATGTATATTGAATTTAGGGGTTTAAAAGCTGTGGACAACACACAAAGTTAAGGAAACCTAAAGCAATATGCAATAAGACCATCACTTAAATAAAGACGTTTCAGAAAATATCAAGTATATTATTGGTCATGTTGGTACATTAACCTAATACCACTGGCACTGGACACTAAATCAATAGAGAAGTAAAGGACATACACTGGTAACTTTGTTTATAACAAACTCATTGGTACCATATCATTATCCGGAGTTTGTCAAAATCACATGGTTATTTCATTGTCGATATATACCAACAAAAATGCTTTAAATTTGCATTTGTGCATATAAATGTTAAATACTGCAATGTACAGCTGTTTCTCTTCCTCAGTAACCAACACGCCAGTTTGAGCCCCCAGAAAGAAATACCTGGCAGTGACGGTCAATTTTTATAGGCTTTTTTGTCATGTAAGTACAGTACCGCCTGCGTTTAACTTCCGCGTTTTCGGGAAAATAACCGTTTTTCGTTCGTTTACCATGCGGTAATCGTTTTCCGTGTAACCGTTAAACGAGAATTCCCTTCTGCGCATGCGTACCGTGAAACGTGAATTTACATTTGCGCATGCGCCGCGTGAAACGAGAAAACGACATTACGCATGCGCATATATATTTTCCTCGCCATTTTAAGGTATAATCAGTAAAGCTTTCACCATTCTTTTACACTATTCTAAAGGCTTTACCGTCCAATAAATTCGGTCGAAATAGTGACCATCGTTTCGGAAATGATCTAACTAAGACAATGAATGGTCACACTATTGTACATTTGATTTAATAAAAAAATGTTTAAATTTCCAAATTTCGGAAATGTTTAATTTTTAAGTCAGTTTACACTTCATATCTACATTTTTGGTTTTATACACTTGAAGTATCATCAAAATCTTAAATACATTAAAATGTTACAATTAAATAGATACTATCATGACCAGTTACGCTAGGCCTAAGAAAAGGAGTTGAGGAGCTGTACTGGTGATGGGCGGAAATTATTCATTATGATTATGATTTAATAAAGAATGATAAAAACTAAAGTATAAACAATAATATTGTGTCACACTTAGCTAAATAACTTCAGCCAGTAATCACTTTATTGCCTCATGCATTAGTCACTTACTCACTTAGCTTTAGATGTAACTCACTGCAAATATTCCCTGTAACAAGGGATCCAGTATATAACATTCCTGATTTAACTGATAATCTACAAACATTTGAATGCCAAATAAATTTGAAATTAAGTGAATGACCAGAATCATGCAAAGTATTTCTGCAATAAACCGTTACCTCTCATGGGTATCAATGGGCCTAAAAGTAACGTATAGCAAGTTGCTTATAGTTCTAAATTATTCTTCACTTTAATTAAGAAATAATAAATATCTCCCTGTATTTTATCGTTGAATAAAATATTGTCAGGACTAAGTCACTTTGGTTGCGTAGTATGTTTCGCATCCAAACGACTTTCTTTGAAAACTATCCCAAACTTTATTTAATGCGTAGTATAACTTCGTTGTATCCATGAAACGCGAAATACGACTGGACGCACTTGTTTACATATGTCACGTCATTTACCGCACATTGTCCTTTGAAAACCGTGCTGAATTTTTATCGTTATTTAAAATTTGGCTTTTCCTATTTGTTTATATAGGAAAAGCAGCCGCTTGTGTTAGAATGTAATTTTGGAAATAAATAAAAAGTGATAAAATTAAAACTTCATTTAGATTGTTTTATAGTCACCGGTCAACCCTAGGATTTTCCCCGGGCAGAGTCTGTACATTACTTTATGAACCCTGTCCTGGGTGTACATGAACTACGAAGACTTCCCTCAGATTCAGGTTTAAAAGACAGATGCAAATGACAGGGAATCTAGGTACTAGATCCTAGCTCTTTTACAAGTAGTCTCCTTGGTTTTTTGTGTGTCCAATGTATTGTACCGATACATGCGAGACTTTCTGTTTCAAACCAGTTCATCTCTATGTGGTATAAAACACTGAAACTTCTAGTGCCCTGGACGGTATTTAAACAAGGGACTTCCAGATTGGTATTCCAGAGCGTAAACCACTGCACCACCAAAAATATTTCAGTAAAGAATAAGTACAGTATTGCATTTGTTGTAAGCTTATAATTCTTATCAACACATTTACCTACTCTTCTCTTGTAACAAAATCAGTTAATTTCAAGGTATGATGGCATTTCCAGGTGTATGTATCACTTACCCTGGTAATTGTACTGATCATTGACATCATACTGTAAAACCAAGCTTCATATTCATGTTCAATGTAATATCACACTTCTTTTAACTGATCTTTATATTTGGATCCATAATTCAATCATATAACACACTGGACTAGTAAGCCACAATTCACCAGATTGATCTCCGGCTCCATCACTGACATTTATACTATTAGTTATCTTGCGGATGAAGATGTTAACCCGGGGCTGCATGTTCTGTTGTAAAAGAACCAGTAATGTCTGTAGTGCCAGGACTCGCATTGTATCTGGACCATACCCCCAAAAACTAGACCTATCACTAAATGTTATTAATACCCCCGAAAGAAGACTGTTTATAACCTGAGGAAATTCGTAGTAACAGAATACCTTACAAAAAAACTAAAATAGAGATACTGTTCTTGGCAATAATTCTGTAATTTGTCAGGATAGAGTAATGGTTCTTGTACACTGCACTTCCTCTAATTGTGCTGGACCACTTTATGAAGTTGTATTGAATTCAAACCTGTAGTTATCAAGTTATGCTCCAAACAAGGAAAAAAACAAAGGGCAATAACTCTTAAAATGAGAACATATACAGTAATGGTTCTTGTGCACTGCACTTCCTATCAATGTACTTGACCATTGTATGAAGTTGTATTGAATTCCAACCAGTAGTTTTCAAGCAATGCTCCAAACAAAGAAAAAACAAGGGCAATAACTCTGTAGTCAAGATAGACTAATAGTTCCTGTGCACTGAACTTCCTCTCATTGCGCTTGACCATTGTATGAAGTTGTATTGAATTCCAACCAGTAGTTTTCAAGTTATGCTCCGGACAAGGAAAAGTAACAAAGGGCAATATCTCTGTAATTAGTCAAGATAGAGTTATGGTTCTTGTACACTGCACTTCCTCTCAATGTGTTTGACCATTGTATGAAGTTGTATTCAATTCCAACTA